>JAQGBW010000287.1:0-49078 GCA_034698625.1 Julus scanicus | reverse complement strand
AATGAACACACTATAAAGTTAAAGGTCATTTTGGGACTTAAATGTCCTTTATCTTGCAGTGTGTCCATGGTATAAAACCGTACACATGTGTTCAGCATCTGTTTATGTAGCTAATTATGTTTTGTATATAATATCGTATGTATGTAAATACATTTGATTGAGCCAAGAAGAACGATCAGTGTCCAAAATCGATGGGGGGGGGGGGGAAAGACACATATTGAGGACCACTCCCAAAACAACACAGGGTCCTGCACAGGGAATCTGCACTTCATCGAGAGCATTATGGACAGAAACATCTACCTTGACAAAATACGTTAGAATTTTAAAACTATTGCAGAAAAACTAAATATTAAAGATGAGTGTGTGCTGTAGCAGGATAGAGACCAAAAACATACACAGCTGTTGAACATTATGTACGGTTTTCACCTTGAGCCACGTTATTAAAATATTGAAAATTGGATTATTATGGCACTTTTTTTAATTTAAGCCTACAATGTTTCGTTATACGGCCGAAAAAAATGCTGTAAGTAAAGAAAGTGGCCAAAAAATGTGATAAGTTATCCCAATTTGCTCAAGCAATTAAGGTCGGATTTGGCTAACAATAAAACAGCTTATGGGTTTCACTTGTGTAAGAAGGAAAAAAATGAAAAAATGAAAATCACAATGCAGAAAGAATTTATTCGTTATACGGCTTTTCGTTTTATGGCCAACGTGTCTAGGCCGTAAAGCGAGTTATGGGTTTCCTTAACCATACCAAATAATATTGATGTTGGTAATAAACTTTGATACCACTTTTGATAAATTGAGATGGGCGAATTTATACAGCATTGTTTACTTTTTTGGCGAAAAAAAACTGTCTCGATTATTGATTTGTGTAAATTCGGAATTTTAATTTTAATCAACTTTATCATCTGGCTTGATTAGATATCATATAGGTGGATTAAAGTGACTATTGGAATATAACTATCAGTATTGTTCGCCCAGTTAAAAAACCTAATGGAAATTAAGATTATGTACAAATCAGGTTACATCACCAGGTAAAAATGTTGTGTCCCATTACAAACCTGTTTGAGCTGATCTGAGGAAAGTAATTTGCAAGTTAGTTTTCTTTGAATTTTGTTTTGATTCCTTACTGGAGGAAAAAAAGACAAGATAAAAATACAAAATAAAAGTGTGTGCAATTTTGTTGCTAAGACAGCGCACATCGCACTTTCATGTTATTTATAACGTTGTTGTCCTTAATGTGGGAGATGCATGGGCTGGTCGGCGTTTTTGAACGCCTTCTATGGCATGCAGAATTTTTCGATAGTACGAAATTGCTCATGTTGGACTATGAAAGATGAACCGAGCTGAACCAAGGCATACATGTTACAACATTTCCAGATAAACCGTAATCAGATCATTAAAAATTTTAAAACAAAAAAAAAAAAAAAAAAGTTTGAAATTTGAGTCTGCATGCATGCAGTTCGTGCTACTAAACTGCAATCGTATAGTTCTCATGTATACATTAACTGACAAATAGGATAATTATTAACACTGGCAACAAATTAGTTAACAATTTGTATTATCATTGCAATGGTGACCTAATGCACTTTTAAAAATCGATACTAAAATTTAATAACACATGCAATTGGGAGGCGAACGTGTGACAACAAGTTAGAATTGATATTGACTGTCAACTCAAAATACAGTGCTCAACATAATTGATGGAACACCAGTAAAATTTCACAAATTGACAAAATAAAAACACTTAGAAACTATTAATGTGTTATAATCCCATTTTAATTGAGCAAATAAGGACAAAAACTCGATGCAAATGAGATAAAATGAAGAGTCCATGTCATGAACATTGGCCAGTGTCCTTTGCATCTGAAACATTTTTTTTTTTTTTTTTTTTTTTTCATTTTCTCTTATTTTTATTGACATTTACCAATATAAGTTCAATTAAAGTGGTATTATAGCAAATTTATAGTTGCCAAGTGTTTTTATTTTGTCAATTTGTGAAATTTTACTGGTGTCCCATCAATTATGTTGAACACTGTATATATTTATTGGCATATCTTAACAATAAACAATAATGAATGGCTAAATTTAACTTGTCAAGTTAATTTTGATTCATTGCCATGAACCAAAACAATGGTTTGAAGGTATGCTTACTTTCCTCTTTTTAATGCTATGTAATCTGTTAATCATTGCCATACTTACTATTTTCACTGCCATGTAGCATAATATGTTGGCTATCTGTTGTCTAAATTTGTAACTTTTAATTATAGGTTACAAATCAAATGTCAGCGTCAGATCGTTATAGCGGGGGTATGATGTGGCCAGGTTCAGCTGCAAAAATTAAGAATCAAACTGCTTTTCATTTTATGGATTATAAAGACAACGTGACTTGGACAGAACGTGTTGATAATTCAATCAAGTGGTTGACAGATGAAAAAACGCCGGCAAACTGCATATTCATGTATTTTGAACAACCAGATTCCGCTGGACACAAATTTGGCCCCGATTCACCGCAGGTTGTGGCGGAAATCCGTAGAGCGGACAACATCACCGGCTATTTAATAGAAAAACTGACCGAACTCGATTTATATGATAAAGTGAACATTGTTATTACCAGTGACCATGGAATGGCGAATGTACCCAAAGAAAATTATATCAATATGACCGAAATAGTCAATCCTACACTCTACCGATATTTCGGGTCTTCACCAGTGTGGAGCATACTTCCCAATCCAGGTAAGCCAATAGATTGAGTACTTTCATTATTTTTTTCCTAAGAAATATAACTGCTTATCAATCTACAGTATATGGTTTATTGTAATACATTTTTACCAGGAGCAATTACATATTTTGGAACAATTTTATAAAAGTATGAATTATATAATAAAAACAGCTATTGTGGATTTAACTTGTCTTTACATAACAGAGTGCAATGCTCTCCAATGTATCCACATCGTCAAGATCAGTGATCATTTTGAATGTATTGTCTCCCAGATTTATATTATATGGTTTATGTATTTCAAATTAATTTACAAATATGGCTAAATGTCCACACGTTCTCTTAAATGTGTCGATGTTTATCAAACAACCCCAAAATGGTTTGCTTGAGTTTTTCTATTATTTTTCCATAGGCAAGGAAGATGAGGTTTATGACAGTTTTCTAGAGGCTTCCAAAACTAGGAATTTTACAGTGTATAAAAAGAATGACATACCTGAAGCTTATCATTACAAAAATAATCGTCGCATCCTGCCTATTCTTCTAGTCTCCAATGAAAATTGGGACATTGCACCTTGGGCAGATTCTGAAGGTATTTAGACTTTCTTACGATTTGTATTTTTTTTGTTGTGCAAAAATGCACTTTATTAATAACTTAAATATTTCTATCTAACAGAAGGTCCTGTCCATGGAAGTCATGGCTATAACAATTCCATTTCTTCCATGCATCCATTCTTTGTCGCCCATGGGCCAGGTTTCAAAAAAGGTTTTCTTTCTCAACCCTTCCGTAACATCGACATTTACCCGTTAACTTGCCATTTATTGGGATTAAATCCGATGCCGAATAATGGCTCGCTCGACAATGTCAAAGATCTCTTGATGTACCCACCAACTGAAGATATCGATGGCACCGTAATTATAGGTTGGTCAAAAATAATCATGACAGTTAGAATGCACATCTCATTTATTATTAGACTTTTGAAAAATTTAATGGTTGCCGAGTATTAGTCTCCCACATGGTAAAATCCTTCAATCTTCAAGTAATGTTGGGGAGCTAAAGTGGTTTTGTACTAGTCTAGAAATACTAAAGAACCTCTATAAAAATATACCAAACTATATAAAAATATACAAGAATCTCTAAAAAAATATACAAAACTATATAAAAATATACAAGAATCTCTATTAAATATACCAAAGAATATCTCTAAAAGCCAAAGTTTCTATCATCTCATCTTGTGCTCTGAAATAAGCTACTTAGTTTTCTTCTTTTTTCTTAATTGTGTTCAGTATACATTTTTATTTCAAATATTAGGTAAAACTGGAAACTTTTGTGATAAACTGAACACAAACTTATCACAAAAGAACCATTCTAGTCATACTTAAAAAATTATTGGTTTAATAGTAATGGTTTGATAATATGTTGCACTTTTTTATTGCCTTGATCAATTAGCTGAATTGCCTGAAAATGCCTGGGGAATTTGCATATTTAAAAAAAAAAAAAATCTGGAATACAATTTATTTTCAAATAATTCCTTCTTGTTTGCAGTTGTAGCAGTGCTGTTGGGTTTTTGCTTGATAGTTGCTCTAGCTGCCATTGTGGGCTTATACAAACGCTCGAAAAAACAGACCATCCCTCCTACTGGCTCACAGGACGCGGCCGCCCCAGGTGTGAGAAACACTAATGAGCCTGCCAATATTGAGGAGCAACGAAGCTTAATGGCATCGCCCCTCGATGATGACACGTAAAGTTGAGATTATGTAAATTCTACTATGTAAATTATGTTAAACAGGGAATTTTAAACATTTCTTTTAGTGCACATTCATTTCAGACTCCCAATTAGCAAACTTTCAGTAATGTGGTTATTCCATTTGTTTAAGTACTTCATACCATATGGCATTTTTGTGTTGCCAGTTAGGTATTAAATTGAACTGACAAATATTGTTGGATACCCTGTTTAACAAAATTGGAAAGTATAAAACTCCTTCAAAAGTTCCCATCCCAGACATTTGAATACACTGTATTTTCAAAACTTAATCGTGGCAAAGTGCTAATATTTTTGGTGGCGAAGCTCATAAGTGCTTATTCGAGTTTATGTAATATATATACTATAAAGAAATAAACTTTTCCCAGAATTTCAAAACGAGGCAAATAAATTTACTCAACAAATCGTGTTAACCGATTTTTAATAGCTTCGACAGTACATAATAATCTAATTTATAACAAAAGCATGCTAAGCAAGTTTCACCGGGCATTACATAGTTCTGAGACTTCGTTTAGATTGCTTTGGCAGCATTAAATCTTGCAGATACGTCTTTCCAATTAATGATGTTGAAAATCGCTTTTACGTAGTCGGCACGTGCATTCTTGTATTGTAAATAATAGGCGTGCTCCCAAACATCGATTCCAAATAATGGTTTCAAACCTAGACAAAAGAGATTCAGACGTTAATAATAATATATCACTTTTCCCATCATCAATTTAGAATCTCTAATTAAGCGTGCCTGTGGTGGCCTCCAAAGGATCTTGATTGCCACAAGTGGCTATTTGCAGTTTGTCATTTCCAGTATTATATCCGAGCCATCCCCATCCAGATCCTTGAATTGCAACAGACGAATTTGTCAATTGGGTCTTGAAATTTTCAAAGGATCCAAAATCTTCTTTAATAGCCGCCAAAAGATCCCCTAATTAATGTAAACACGTTGTTTAAGAACATGACATAAGTTATACGATATATTGTAACTTGTCTTCTTGAACAAACTATACCTTCCGGTTCTCCTCCACCTTTTGGAGATAAATTTTGCCAAAAAATGCTGTGATTAATGTGACCACCACCGTTGAATTTTAATGCCGGTTGCAAAGCAATTATTGTACTAGTGTCGGCTGAAAATAGACGCAAAGTGGTTGCTTCGAATTTTGCATAACGTATGTTGCTTGTATTTTAAATTTTTCATTGACTTTGCATTTCTGCTTCTACCTTTTTGCACTGCAGCAGAAAGCTTTTCTTCAGCAATTTTCAGATTTGCAATGTAAGTAGCATGATGCTTCGTGTAATGTATCTTCATGATATCGGCGGAAATTACAGGTTCTAATGCATTGAAGTCGTAAGGGAGATCTGGAAGAGTATGCTTTAACCGGTTATGAATTCCAGTAGATGAAAGAAAATACCTAGAAGCTCTGAAAAAAAAGAAAATTCATGAGACACCCTGTATTCGGCTGCCCTTGACAACAACGCCGCATTTGAATGAATTGTGTTATTAGCTCGTTTATAAAGTTGATCAAATATATAACCAACTTGAATAATAGCAACAAGACTTTTTTAATTACCTGGAATACGCAGTCATTACCTTCCTGGTCAACATTTTGGCAAATAATAAATGTTGAATATGCAATCGACGAAGAATTGCCACAGACAAAATGTTCGAATTGCACTTGGTCTCGTAAGTTGTTCTTTACTTGACATTAGTTATTAAAATTAATATTCCGATTATCATTAATAGAAATCTCGCTTAGTATATTTCAATACGTTTAACAAATTGCGAAAAATTTAAAATTTAAAATATAAATTTTGAAATTGGGTATAATTCTTCGATCGCGTACATTTCGAAATACGTTTTTCTATTCTGCTCATGCGCTGTTTTTGCCTTTTTTCCTGGGGCTGGCGCTGCTCTAGGTTAAAAAGTGAGTGTTGTTTGGTCTTTATGTAGGCCTATGACCAAATTTTAATAATAAATCTAAGTGAAATCGGGACGAATATGTTTCTGTCGCGTTTTCCTTGACAATTGGAAGCTAAGCTTTTCCCGAGGAAATAAAAAAATATTGCTTTGTAAGTAGCCGCGCAACGTTTGCTTTTGTTTCAATTTTGTAAATTTCCAAGTTCATGCAATGTCGTCGCCATTTCTGTTTTTGGCATGCTTTATTGGCCGGTTTCGTTTTAATAGAGATTTATAAAATGCCACAAGAAACGTTTTCTGTGGGCTATGCACCCGAAGAGTATTTGCATACCTATCGCGCAATCATAGCATTGAAGAACTATATTTTAGCTGTATATGACGTAATGTTGTTGTTAGGCTTATTGTGTTAGGCTTACGCTGGCTTTTTCCAATCTGTATTAATTCAAAATTACGGCAAAACATGTAATCGTCGCCTTAGAGCAAGTATTCCGTGTTTGCGTGCTAAATGACTGCTATCAACAGGTTTTTGCTGGCTATGCGATATCTCGTTTGGCTATAAACTAACTTTGCACTGATATTATGAATAATTAGTTGGCAAGCATTTCATGCCCCAGAAACACGCCTGTGACTGTGACAGGCAGCTGTTTTTGAAATAGATTGCATAAATAACGATTTGACGAGCCAATAACTGCGTCCTGCAACTCAAATGACCTGAATTAATTTTAAAGAGAAATTAGCAATAATAGCATTGCTTTTTATAGATACGTTAATGTGTTTTTAGCAAAGCTTTCAGCAGCTTGCATCAAGCGTGGAGGATCTCTTCAGAAATTAGCACTTAGATGCCTTCAATTAACATGTGTAAACTCAATTGTACTGTTTGTTCTAGATGTAACACAGAATGATGGATGGTCCAGAACCCAAGAGGGTAAATGTTTTTTTTTTTTTTGAGAATCCTATTTGAAAGTTTACATCTATCTAATATCTGAATTCATACTATCGAAATAGTTATTTATGCCATAACAATAAAATAAACTTAAAACTAGTTTTAACTGAAAGTTTCTGTTCTGCCATAATCTTTACATGTGCATGCTAACTTTCTGTTGTTGTCAATTATAATGCAGCTGCGCCTCAGCAAAGTTCAGCTAGAAGAAATGACGAAGGATGATATAATTAATCACTGGATTAAGCAAGAGCAGTATGTGGATGTCCTGGAAACAAAAGCCAGCGATGGACAAAAAGATAATTGTAATAGCAATGTTGATTTCCTACCTTGTGATAGTTTGTCTCTAGAGCTCGAATATTGTATAAATTGTTATACAAGCTTGATTTATTCTCAGATCGTCAATTCTTAAGTAATTGGACATCACTTGTTGGATGTTAATTTTTAAAAAATCAGCTTGGTTTGTTTCAAACAAAGAATGTATTTAATATGATAATTTTGATTCATTACATTCTAAAAAAAAAACCTTAATCTAACCCAGTGTTTCTCCAATTGGTGTAAAGGAGTTCCATCATGCTGAACAAAAATAAATTGGTTCGGAAGCTAAATTTAAATGAAAAGCCAACCAAATTACTAATCCTTGTATTCTATAAGAACGCTCAGACTGTACCTTTTTATTACAGCTGAACTTGTAAGTTTACGGGAGTCTGAGGAAAAAATGAAGCAACAGCAGTCGGAAGCAACACGGCGGGAAAACGTATTGGTGATGAGGCTAACCACGAAGGAACAAGAAATGCAAGAGTATGCGGTAAGTGACGAAGTCATGCCTTACTGTTATAAATGCGGAACGTCTCAACATAGGCATGTTCTTAGATTTGTTTTTTTCGTCATCTTTTCAGAATCAGATCCAGGAATTGAAGCAGGCTCAAGTACCCGGAATGGCTCAGCTGCGCTCGACATTGCTGGACCCTGCAGTGAATTTGATGTTTGAGCGCATGAAGAAGGAATTGGAATTGATGAAAGCAAAACTGGAAGAAACTCAAAACGACCTTAGCGCCTGGAAATTCACTCCTGACAGGTGGCACCTCTGCTCTGCACCTTGCAGACTTTTGCTTGTCCAGTATGACTGTAAAAATGAACAAAGGAACGACGCTTGCTCGATGCCAATGTTCTCTTATAAACTGAACTCATGAAGTTAGAGCATGCATCAGAAACTCTTAAAAACTTGTTTCGGGATCTAATTAACTGAGCTGAGCCTTCTGTTGTTGAATCACAAAGGCTCAGTCCAATGGTAAAACACAGCGTCGCATGCACACACACGTGCTACGAAGCAGGCGAAGAGAAAGCGGGAGAACCAAAGACTCAGACCCAATTGATTGTCCAACTGAACTTTGAACTGGCACATAATGTCGAATCTGTTCTTTGGTTTAGTCTGGTGCCGCTGCGATGATTGGCATTAGATGGCATTGGCTGGCATTGCTTACTTCATTTGGTACTCTAGTGGTGTAGCATTGCTTTGAAAGGTATGGAAAGGGATCCTAGGGGCTAATTCACAAAGCTTACTTAAGGAGCCGCTGTATTTAGAGGAGCAAAATGAATCGCCGAGCTTTCTCGTTGCACCAATCATGGTTGTACGCGGGCTTTTGGTTCGCAAGGCCCGCTTCAATTTCCATGACAGCTGTTTCGACTTGGTTGTCATCGTTTTCTGCTGATTTTCCAGGCAACTGCTTGGATAGTACCTCTAAAATCGTCCACCACAGCTTTCATCCACCTATTTTAAAGTATTAAAGTGTTTCGTTGTGATGACGTTGCTTACAGAATAATGCTTATAGAGCGCCTTCGAGTAATTTCAGTAATCAAATATCTTTCCCATTGTACTGTGAATTTTTATGAAATATTTCATAGCTTAAAAATTATCCTCTCAAAATTGTAACCCTCATAATTTGGGTAGCGGTTATTACTCGTGGTTTCAATTTTTTGCCATACATTTGTATACGATCGGTGCAATTAATATTGCCTCAGTTGCATGTGTAACACAACATTTATAAATTAAGGTAAACTAATTACCCAAATATAATTGTGTACGCTGATGTATTTACAAACGTCGTATCTGATAGGCCAGATATCGTTTAACCTTGGGTTGTCACGAACTTTGATTAACTGCTTAGTATAGCACCCATTATGTCCTCATTTATTTTCTTATCTGTACTCTATTCAGGTATTAATTTTTTTATTGTATAGTATTTAAGTTATGCTTTAGCTATACAAGATCAATCTCTAAAATCTAATTGCTTATTTGATATAGATAATAGCACCTAATTGCTAAATCATTAAATGAGGACTAATGTGCAGTAAGAAATTTTTTTCCCCTTTTTGCTGATGTTTTTAAGCCACAATTAGTTCTAAAAATCGACCCTTGAAAGAATTTATTTTCACCTTAAAGAATAGCGCTACATTCGAGAAATTCCCAAATACTTACGTGTGATCTTTGCAATTTTCGCCTTCCGGGGTACTATTCAGCATGTTGCCTTTTCATGTGGAAAATGTTTGTTGACCTGTCCGAAAGCAGCGCTCAAACTGATGTTGGCGTTTACTTTTAAGTTTGCTTTGTGTTATTTGCCACGTACGATTATCATTCCAACCATTCAGTAGTTGCCCCTCCATATTTGTTTGGCGATTGGAATAGTGGAGTAAGTTAAGGTAATGCAGATGCCTGTTGCATGCTTTTTTACTTCATGAGCTGTATACAGTTTTGATTTAGCTAAAACCAAACGAATTCTATAGTGTGATAAAGCTCATTAATTTTATTTGTATATCTCAATTTAATCAACTCTGGATGGTTTAAAGAAATTAATTTTCCAAAGGTCCTCTCATTGGGTGTTTGTTTCGGTTGAATATGTAACTCTTAGCTAAAAATTCTTCATTGAGATTATATTTTGCAAATGCAACGAACTGGATAAAGTAGTTTTTTGTAATTTTGAAGGAAAACTCTTGAATTTAATTCAATTAACGAATACAAGTGTCGGGATGCTCTTGATTTTTAGCCATCTCAAAGTTATGTTTCGAAAAATCGTAAATTAACTTTTAATGAAAAGTTTTCTATACTTTTCCGCAAACCTATAGAATGAAAATATTTGTCATAAGTAATGTTGTGGCGCATTCCCAAACAATGATTGTTTTGCGCCAATCCTAAAATTTGCTTTTAGTATTTAGTGAGCAATGTTTAAAATTAGTTTTTTTATTATTAAGTCCATATTCTGTGAACCATAAACGTTTTTGTGACTCCAGTTTTTTATTTTTAATAACAGTGCATTGTTGGTTGCAAGCAGCTTTCCTGCATTGCTTAGGTATTTAAGCAAATAACTGTGACTAACTGCAGAAATCATGTTTTGGTTGTTCAAATATTTAAATTTACAACTTCATCATTAACAAATTTAATGTTTCTCATGCACTCGGAAATTTTACTTTGCTTTTTTGAAGTTATTTTCATCGTTTTAACTTTGTCTTATGTTCTTTTTTTTTTTTTTTAACTATGTTGAACAATTTCTTTTATGGTTTTCGAGACTGCCCAAGTTAATGTAGATTGAGCTTAATTGACATCATAAACTGAGCCCACATCATTATAGTTTTGATAAACGTTGAATACATATTTTAAATCCAAATGCTGTATGACTTTTGGAGTATGCGAAGTTTAGGATGTAATGGTTGCAGTGTTTTTGTTTTATTTTTGCTCATGTGGTGTATAGTAATGAAAATCTTGCCGTTTTTAACACCTTTTACTGTTTTTTTTGTTTATTTTCTATACAGCAACACAGGCAAACGCTTGATGGCCAAATGCAGGCTATTGCATCAAGAAAACGAGGAATTAGGGAAAATGATTTCATCAGGGAGGGTTGCAAAACTGGAAGGGGACTTGGCATTACAGCGTAATTTCAGTGAAGAAATGAAAAAATCGCAACTTGGTAAGTAGGCACAATAATTATTAAGAAACTTAGCACTGAGATTGATGATAGAAATCCGGGGGGAAAAACATTAATTCCGATAAATGTGTTCAATGCACTATTTTAGAGTTAGATGAATTTCTAATGGAGTTGGACGAAGACGTCGAAGGGATGCAAAGCACCATTTATTATTTGCAGCAACAGCTGCGCGAATCCAAAGAAACGATATCGAAGCTACAAAAGGAAATGGGAAGCATACAAATATTGAAGGATTCGAGCGTTAAACCGATGGAAACCGATGCCAATTTTCCAGCAATCGGCCTGCCCGAAAGTTCTAGCAAGAATGCGCTTTCGGATGCTGGGCATGTGATGGACGTCTGTGACGATAGTAACGAGCTAGAATTGAGAACTTCTGACATGCTTGCCAACGAGTTTCAAGCTCAAAAGGAAAGCTCACGACCTTTGACTCCCAAGTCTAACTCCACTAGCCCTCGGACTAACGGGGAGCCGAAAGATCAACCCCTGTCACCCATATCGAGGGCTAGCGGCTGTACAATGGACATCGATTCGCCAAAAGCCATTCATAACAATATTTCATCAGTTTCTCCAGAGGACTGCAAGTCGGAGCGACAAAGGACGCTTTCGCCGCACATTAGGTATACTCCACCGCCCCCAGGGCACGAGTCCCCACTGCCTTTAAATCTACATAGAAACCCGTCGCCAAATTCGTTCTCCATGCCCGAAACGTCCACCACGCCACCCCCACGGACCGACACCCCTCCCGCACGATCCTATACGCCTCCTCCAAAATTGTACGGTGTCGCGAAGGCACCCAAGGACGAGAAAGGCAAAAACGGCCTCTCAGGGAAGGCAGCTGCGGAAGAAGACCACCCGGAGGATTCGCAAAATTCGGACTCGTGCGAATCGATGCCCAGCCCGCACACGCCCGCCGAACCTCATCCGAACCAAATGTCAGACGACGACAAAGACGCTCTGGAAACTGCCGTTTCAACTCTTAAGCGCAACAAGAGCATCGAAGACAACGATCACAATTACGATCACAGGACAGATGTGGAAAAAAAGCGAACAAGCATTCCTAATGGCGTAATCGAAATGTTTGCCGGTAAGTGTGACAAGGATACATGACTCCATCCTGCTGGTCACACAAACACTTCATTAACTGCTCTTCATAAAACGTTCAGATAGCCCATTATCAATTTCATTGCAGTAACACTGGTCTCAAGGTGCGTTCTTTAATTAATCCAAAAAAATTATTTTTCCAAAGAGGGTTACATATGGGGATCTGCCCACTTTATTTGAAACGAGATGTTTGCCATTCACAAGTACAAAAAGTTTGTCAAATGAATGTTTCCTTATTTTCGTAGGTTTTGACATGTGAGAACAAAATTAATTGGCATGCATCATTTGTTTAAGTTTTATTTTGCTAAATGAAGGGATAGTGTTTGTTTTTTTAAGTTCTTTAAATGTTTTTTATTTTTTTGTTTCAAAATTGTACATCTCATCAACCATATAAAGCATATGGTTTGTTTCGTATTTTTGTGTGTGGCAGATCTCAGCATAAAATATGGTGCGAGAATCCCCATTAAGTAATATAACCACCTGCAATAAATTTGGAATCAACGATAGCATGAATTTTACTGAATTTTCACAACTGCAAGGCGCTACTTCGTTAACTTATGAATTTTAATTTAAATTAATTCTTGTATTGTTTTACATTTCAATTTTTTTTTTCTAGTTTATTTTGCTAAATGCAACATAGATGGCATTGCAATTATAAACATTGTTGCAGCGCCACAAATCTCAGAAATAAAGCTAAATTTATCAAAACAAGATTATTATTTTCCAGTTTCTTGTTTAGAAATGGAGAAGTTTTCCTTTTAGTTTTTCTCAATTTTGTATTTAAAGAAGTTGGCATTGTTGGTGTTGCTTAGCTCCTACTTTAATAAAACGGTTAGTTCATATGAAGGTGCTAGACATCTTTTATCAAACATCGGAAACATTTAAAATATGGAGGCAGTGAAAAACCAAAAATTGGATTTTCACTTAAAAGAGAAAATAATTAATGAATAAAATTAAAATGATTTAATTCGTTACATCTTATTTTGATATTTAAGTACTCTGAGGACTGAATAAAAATTACAATTAAATAAATGTGAATGAATTTATTATATTGTATTTGTTTTTAAAAAAATTATTTGGCGTATTTATTAATTTACAAGGCAACTTGCAGGTATAAAAATTATGAAATATTCATGCGTTGTTCCACATATTCAAGAGAAATTACACATGTGGATATAGCATTTGTTCCCAATTGTGGATTCCCACGTTTGGTATTCTTCCCTCTGTTCCTTCATGCAAAACGTGTTAAGATGTTACAAAATACATCTATTTTAATACATTTTTAATTAAATAACACTGAGGTTTGTGATTTTAAATTCATTCTGAAAACATACCCAGTCCATTGAGTATAATGTCACCAAGTAATTTCTCATGGAAGTTCCCTACCCTTTGTTTGCATGGCCCATTACCCCTTTCACCACATCACTTTTCACATTCCTAGTTCCTTAGTATTGGACTTGCTTGTTACCATTTGAAGCTTGCATGAAAGCGTTGTGTTTATGTTGCGAGGAGCGTTTGTCATTTTTCCTTAAACGTGCCAGGAACCTCCTAACCATTATTTCCCTCGGTTTACGTTATAAAAAAAAAAGATGCTTCTTTAACCATTTATCACATACAAACTTCTCTTTGATATTTCAAAATCAGCTTAAAACTGATAAATTGGCATTATTTTATCACCACGCATCTTTTTTTTGCCAATGTAGTTCTTGTTCCCGTTCGCTAGTCTTTTAATAATTTGTAATAAGTTTTTCATTTCTTCGATATTTTATCTTGGTTTCTTTCCCTTCACATTTCATTAGCAATGAACAGTTGCCTGTGTTTTCGTTTTTTATAATTAATTTTCTCGCTACAGTGTGGCTGATTAAATGTCATTTCAACATCAAATGCAATTTGATGCATAGAAAAATTAAATCTATTCAAAACCACAAACTTCTCTTGCTAACACTAATTCGTGGTTTTGGGCTATTTTTATGGATGGAGGCACTTGGTTAAGCTTAATTGTCGTCCACATATTTGAAAAATACTATTAAATTTGAATTTGGTTTAAAATCCTTTAATCGAATAAGAAAGTTTTGATTTTATTATTATTTGGTAAATATTTGTGTCGATTATGCTTGCACCACTTTCGGTACCGGTTTTCGCTAATGCAATTTGTAGATTAAAACGTGTGGTGTAATAACCAAGTTATAATCTCTGAAAAATGTTAACGAATATTATCTCAAATTTTCAAATTTTATAGGTAAATGTGAGAAATTAAATTGATTTTTTTTCCCAATAAGGTAGAACAACTAGAAAGTATTTCGAGCAAATTAAAAAAAAGAGGAAAATAATTCTAATGCGTTTTTATTTAATTTTTTCTGTGTATGTGATTTCTGTCAGAGTTGCAAACATAAAAAGCTACCAGTAATTAATTCAAATTGCTCCTGTATTTATTTTGTTCTTGTTTTTTTTAGGCAGTCTAGCTTGTAATAAGAAAATTCATTCTATTATGTATCTATCTGTCTGTCAACAAAAATGTCGATGCCACAGCTGCAATTTTAAGAATTTGGTATTTCAGAATATTCGCAATATGGGAAATTTTAAGTTAAATTTAAAAGATAGTGTACTCAATTTTTATTTGAATTTTAGTGTACTGCATGATCTATCTATACGGACTGGTCTTCCAACTCTCACTAGGTGGCGCTATAACGAAAAATAAGTAATACCATAGCCCCCTATATCCTATGATGACACGGTACACTTGAGAATGTAATCTTCCTCCTGGCACGCAGAGGTCTCAAGTGTAGCTAATAGGAGTAGTGTGCCACTCTTCGCCGTATCGCGCGCAATGCGAGTGCGCATGAAATCTAATTAAACCAATTTTTGTTCAACCCTGTATACGGCTTGGAGCGCCATAGAGGTCGCTAGTGTTCAAAGAATTTGTCTGCAAGGAGGCCCCACCCATTATTATTTTACTTGAAAGTCAGCCATTTTGGGGTTGACTGTCACCGAATTTTCCCGGCGTTGGTTTGCTGAATTTTGGTGAGTAGTTTTCCAGTTTTACTCAAGCCTACTTTACATTTCAACCATTCACTTTCTCCGCAATTTAACAAGGTTGTTTTCTAAAAAACACCAGTGATTTTATCAGTAAAAAACGCTGATTTTGTATGAAATGTGCGCGCTTGCGTTGTACAGGTTTTTTTATTGGAACGGATGGCGCCATAAGAAAAAAATTAAAGCAACTTGTAGTCAAACGAAAACTTTTCATATCGTTTCAATCGCTCTCCAATGCATTTAGTAAATCGCCGCCAACATTTTGGCGAAGGAAATGTGATAGTTTCGTATTTGACTAATTTGTAGAAAGATTTTTGAAAAGTTAGTGGTCGTTCGGTGAACTTGTATAAGGAGGGGTGAAGTTGGCCCGTCCCGCGCGACTCTTTCGCCCATTGTTGTTGTTATTCACGTTTTACCGCTTTCAAGTTTTCAAACCTATGTACTAATTAATAGTGCCAATTAGGCCATTCTCGAAGAATAATTATTCGAGTGCAATCACTCGACGTTGTCCGATTAGCTATATTTGAAGTCTAGCTACTAGTATTTTATTTGCAATGTACATTGGCCTATATGGTCAGACTCTCCAGTGTTTGCATAAGGGGACTACGACATCCGCTGCTGTTTTGTAGTGCTAATTGTACTTGGTGTCTGAAACTTAATCCAAAAATAATTGTTCATGAATATAATGAGGAGTAATTTTCACACGCCAAAAGCCCCGCCCCCTTGATGGAGTCAATTTTCCATCCTGAACATCAACTGAAGTCGAAACCGGGCTGGTGTCTATTAGTTATTTATTTAGACGTTATTTGTAACATTTCTGCCCTTATATCCGCATAGACGCGATTTATAATGCGGGGATTAGTACCCTTGCATGCGTCAATCGACTTGTTTTGCTCCACCCATTTTAGGCAAAAGTTTCAATCAATTTGCCTAAAATGGGTGGAGCAAAATTGATGCGTTGAATGAAGTTCGTTATGAATTTATGATACTTAATTCCAGCCTAAGTGAAGGACTGAAGGTAAAACAATGTGGAGAACTTCAGTTATGGAGTGAATTGGCTGGACCCCAAATTGCGATTTTAATCCCTAAGTACTGATTGTACCTTGGCCTACTGATCATTTCTTAGAATTAGCATGGTTACATATAATCATGCTATTTAAAAAAAGTGATTTTCGATGTTTTAATGGCATATTTGGAGCCTTGCTTCGGGCTACAGTAAAGGCAGTGCTTCATTGTGAAGTTTATTGACAAGTAATAAAGTAACCACTTATTGATATATGATTATGACAAATGATGGAAATGTGACCACTTCTGATTTTGTAGCAATTGCCAGACACACATTTTCGTAATGATGTTAATGGAGGAATTTGTTAAAAATTCCAAACTCATGAACTCTTCACACGTCTTCAGCATGTCTTTGCTGATTTAGTTTAAAATAAGCTATTCTTATTTATCGTTTATGGCATTTCAGCAATTCTTATGATTTGTCCCAAATAAAACCCGTCTACGTATAACCTATTTAAATTTTAGCTAACAGTTTTTGAATATATATCTATACAAGTGCACGCACCTGCTGAGCTTGTTTTAAATTAATATTAAGCCCCTATTGTTACGTTTGCTGAACTAAATAAATGTTCATGTGTCAGGCAATAACTTCAAGATATCCATTCAAGGGCATACGTTGGCCAACGCAAATAACTTTTCTCATGATGCAAGTTTTTTGAAGAAAAAAATTGATCATGACCATTTCCGATTTCAGGTCTAGAGCAAATCAAAAATGGTATTTTGATGGTTTGCAGCGATGTGTTCAGTGCATGGAGTTTTTAAAAGCTTTCTGAAAGTTAAAAAAAACTACGTTCATTAAAATACTTCAATATTACATTTTTAACGATTCCTTCTTATTTGCGCTTACGTTCACCAAAAATGCACAGTTTCACTTTCTCAAATTTCTCCTCCCAATTGGGAAATATCCTTTTTTTTACGAATCCTGGATGATTCAACATTGAAATTGTATCTCATACACTCAATTTTACCATTGTGGACACACTAATTGTCTTTTTTATGCTGAAAAGGCTAGGATTTCAGATAGTAATCCGTCAGCAAATACAATGTGCTGGTGCCGGATACGTAAGAACTTGTTTAACATTTCACAACAAGTTACAGTAGAAACTAGCCTCTGCATTGCACCCTGCCGAATTGAATCCAGTCAATTACCAAATGCGAAAATTTCGATGATTCTATTGTTGGAGAGTGCATTTAACTTCCCCTCTGCTCTGTTTCCGTCCTCCATTTCAAAATTATTATGGACATTGTAATTTTGACTCACTACTGTGCATCCTCCATTTTTTCTTTTAGAAAATCCTGTATTGCCATGAACAATCTCTGAGGGTTTTTCCATATTTTTTTGATCAGTGTGCTAAATGTTTGGTGTGTGTGTATGTGTGTGCATTCAATAAGTACTATGTGTTGTCCAGCCTTCATGTCACGTGTGTAGGATTCGACCCACCATTTTTTTTTTTTTAAAGAAATTCTCAAGAGTGAGCTCATGGTCGGTATAGATGACGCAAAATATTAGGCTTTTAATTTCAAAATGTGTTTTTGGGCTACTGCAAATCCCAAGTGGTGTCATTTGTGTGTCACATTCCCGATGCAGTCATGACCAGTGAAATATTAGTAGGAGACAAGTGATAGCTCACGAGGTTAATGCGACTTGGGATTTTAGGGAATTGCTCGTAATTATTTCTATCACGTTGGCATTCCTATGAACAACAAGACAGTTTTTGTACCTGAAATTCATGGCACTACTGCGTGCTATACCAAGTTAAGACGCCGTTAAAACTGCCTTAAAGTTTGTTTTTGAAAAATCTAATGTGGACGTGGTGTAGGGGGTGTCAATTTTTGAAAGAATTTCGGGGACGTCTTTTTCGAATGGCCCCTTTTTGTATCTTTTGAATTGAACATATGCAGATTTAAATGTATGCGAATGTTTTGGCCTCTGTGACCGGGGGTCGTCCATAAATAACGGTTTCAGGGAGGTTGGGTTTAATTAGTTTAAAGCGTTTGACCGCTGTGCTTAACAAATAACCCTCTCATGTGGCATAATCACCTTTGGTTGTTACATTTTAGTGGTTTTTCACACGAAATGTAGGCACCAATTTGAAACCTGCTCTCTGCTTAGTGTTCTTGTTTTGTAGTAGAATAAACTGCTGTGTCCATTGCTTATCTGGATATATCTTTGTATCATAAACAACGTGCGTAAGGTATGTTGATCTTTGAGATAAATGGACAGGTTTGTTTCTTTTGATATGCCTGAATGCAGTCACAAAGTAAATCCTCCAAAGGTTTATTCAGAATAAATCCATGTCCATGTGGGGATTTTACAGATATACCTCTTTTTTGTCACAGGTTGTAAACCAACAAGTTTTGTATTTGTGATACGTAACAGACTTTGGAATTTGTGCTATTAAATGTGCTGGCATTCACTGGATTAATTTTTTTTTTAATGTTCCACTTATTGGGTCACAGTTTGGGCTAAATGCCCAATGTTTTCACTTAAAAAGCACCTGTGGAATTGCTTTGTATGCTAATTAAGATTTCAGATTGAATAAAGAATGAAGCATAATGACAAGGGGAAAATAGTAATGTAGAATGAAAAACGTGAAACCTGCTTGAATGCAAATTGTGTATATTTTAGAGTCGACCACACAGTGCCAAGTATGGTGTTATTGCTGAGAAAATTTGGACTTTTGCTCAGTGACACTGGCAGCCATCTTTGTTTCACTTTCATAAGTTTCAACTACTTTTGTATTTCATTATCGTATCGCTGTGATAAGCATTTCAATGATTAATGTTTGCCTGCTTCACACCAGATGAAGGCTGGACCGCCATTTGCTTTTGATGATTGTTCATCTAATTAAGCGTCTGAAGTTTCAGAAGTTCTATGGCAATGTTTCTGGAAATTTCATGGCTTCGCCGTGTTTTTAGGATTATCTTTCTCTGACAAGAAGTTTGAATAACTTAATATGCTCTAGTAATTCCTATTACTGGAAAAGTTATTTTTACTCTTCACTAAGGGGCCATTCAAAATTAAAAGCACGTTCTCAAGAAGGGGTGGGTGAAACCATTATGGACGTCTACTAGTAATGATAGTATTTTTAATTTTTTTTTAAATTGAGTTTTAATGGTCAGTAAAAGGAGAAATGACGACACCAGAACAGATGGGTCCCTGGTGCCAAATGTAATTTAATTTTCAAAACCTCAGGAAAGACGGGAATTATGCCTGACTTTATGATATACACCAATTTTTTGCTGGAATTTCATTTCGAAGTCAGGAAATTTTCGTTAAGGAGAAAAATTTGGATAAATGTCGTGGAATTGGTAGCGAGGGGGGTGCTTGGTGTGTGTTCCAACGAATTTTCTGGACACCCTATTTTTCAAAAAAAATTAAGGACGTCCATGAGGGGGGAAGTCTGGGCTAAAATGCACACCATGTGGAGAAGGGATAGGACGGTGGGGGGCTGAATTTTTGGAGGAATTTCGGGGACGTACTTTTTGAATGGCCCTAAGTTTTGACCTCATCTACAGCTAATATATACACATGCTTTATTTACGAAAGAAAAAAGCAAAACAAGGTGTAATGCTTTTGTCCCAAGTGTTGAAGAACCTAAGTGCATTGTTTAATTCGATCTGATTTTAAACATTCCGTGCTGTCTTAATGTAATCCACGTTAATTGTGGTTTAACAGTCGTTAGCATCTAGAGGAGAAGGTTAGTTGCAAGTTAAAAAATTAGCGGGTCGTAAATGTGCTTTTAAATTGAAACTTTCGGCCTTTGGCATTTGGTTTTTATGAATTGAAATTTCATAGGTTTCCTCGAATGCGAGCCTAGAAAGATTCCATTTCAAATACATCAGCCTACTTAATATTTTGTCATTTTTACTTGAGCGAGGGCGGTATTATTTACACTGGGATAGAAAGATGTGACGTCATGGCTGACTACCCTCACTGGGTCACTATGGCATGACTGTGCTAATAGTCTACCTGAAATTAAGCCTCCCCGTGGTGATGGAAGGTGGCCTGTTATCCTGATTACAAAGTCATTTTTCAAAGCACAGGCCTAGATTTGTATTTTATTGCTGGAAACGAATATATCGAACACTCGTATTGTATTCATTGATCGCTTGCCAAATCTTTCTCTAGAGACGTATTTTTTTGTTTAATGTCTCTAAGTATTGTTTGCCACTGAGTTATGATGTTGAAACTTTTGTTTTACAATAGCCATCATTCTTCTCGCTAGAGATTGTTTAAAAAAACAGGCACCGTGGATTTTTCAACGTAAAATTAATGTCGGAGCTTATCGGTACAAAGATCCAATTTTACTTCTCTGGCACATTGATACTCATTCATATTCTTCATGATTGTAGTTGAGAAATGGTAGTGTACAAACTCAATATACAGGGGGGCCACACAAAGTGCCTCCGGGCATGTGTTACAGCGGATGGAAGATACTGTGAGTGCAATTTAAAATAGCTGTTTTGTTCGTAAGTTTTGTCGCCAATATTTGTGCAAAATTGGATTTACTTTGATTAAAAAACAAAAAAGTTAAGAATTTATTAAAAAGTTTACTTCTTTTTTTTGTGGCCACCCTGTATATACTTATAGCAGGCAAAAGCCGTGACATAGTATTAAAATCACTTGCATTTACAGCTTTGACGAGAGATTAACTTGTTTTTGGACCTTTGAACTTGATAGATTTTGGAAGTACGTGTAGCTGAACAATTAAAGTTCATTTTTTAACATCTTGATAAGTATTGAGTGCTGCAATTATTTTGTTTAATAGCACTTTTATTGAATTTCATCGTCAGACAATTGTTGAATATGCACATCGCATCCGCGGTGATTTTACGCTTGTTTTGATTTTGTTCTGGTATTTATCCCAATTTGACCTCTGGAGATTTGTAGGTAACAGTAGTTGTCTTCTGCTTGAAATGAAGTTTTTTTTTTCTGACTGATTGTGATGTTTGATAATTTTTTGCAGACTTGATTTTTACATATCGGGTTGAATGACTAGCAGTATTTCTTTCAATAGATATTTGATCGAAAACAATGTCTGTAAAACCGGGAAGTAACCTCGGGTGATTTTTCTGAATTTTACACTCTGTTAATTGCACGTAAACAACCAGTTGCAAAAACCATAACATTCCTTCCAAGATTTCGGATAGATTGATTGTGACCGTTAAGTGCAACTTTTTTTTACTCCTTGCAAAGTGCTTCTTTTATACATTAATCATAATAAAACTTTTGTGCAATTTATATACGTTTGCCAAAAAGTTAATCAGCACAAAAGAACCTCTATTTGTTGTTACTAATAGGCTTTGTTTCTTATTTATACTACTAATCGGTTAATTATAACGGTGGGGCGACGGTTTTGGTATCCTAAAACGAACTTTTTTTTTATACAGGAACGTTTTCAAAATCCTATTAGAAAAGTTTTGTTAATTGAACTACATGTTCTGTAAATGATGAATTGACTCCCTTCCCTGCAGCTGGAAGATTGGGATTGCCAGATGCTAGTAGTTTTAAAAATATTAGGATGCAATTTTATAGGGGAGTACCTAGTACTACACTGATTGCGCAAGTTTTACACGTGTGCACCATACTATCCTGGTGTCTTGTGATGGGGTTTGGGGGGGTGAAGCCTGCGTCAGCTATCTTCTCTGGTGTCTTATTTATATCACAGATATTCTCACCCAAGTCGAACGAAAATAGTGTTGCACTTGAAAACCAACTGATAGCCACTAATTTCAGAAACAGGATGTTTGTCATAACGTTGTGCTTTATGGCAGCACAGTTACCAGTCAACTAACTCAGGGATGGCACTACGACCAGCTGCTCTTTTTGGTTGTCATCTAAATCCAACAAATTGGAGCATCATACTCTAAGCCTGATGTGAGATAGTGGTGATGTTTAGATCACACCAGATCACTCCAGATCTTGGGGTCAGAATCAGATGATTCAAATTGATGTGTTGGGATGTTAAGAGATTGGCATTTTTGATGACAGTTCGAACATTGTTCAGGTTGATGTTGTGTGCAATGGACTTGGGAAACTTGTCATTATTGCACAAGTAATTTTTTTTTCTCTGAATCTTGATAAAAATATTAGTGCGCCCTCAAAAAATGCAGTTGCAGTTTTTGGAATCTGGCATGTTTGTCTAGTGTTGTGATATGTAATGTGTGGAAATCCAATGTTTCAATAACACTGCAAGGGGGCGGCATTCTCTAAATTGTTTTCAAACATTTTTGGCATTTTTTCGTTTATCTATGAAATTTTCCTGAAATCTCGGTGTATTTGATAATGCTTCCTAAAATTGGGTGCGTATACTGAAGATCAATATATCAGTGGTTGACTATCTGCGATGATCATTAGATGTTATTTGAGATTGTAACTCAACCTTGTTTTTAATAACTGACTAAACACGATTTTAAATAATTTGAAGAATTTTTTTGAAAGGTAGTAAATTTTAAGTATCTCGGCCAGGTGCCACGCTAAATACGCAAGTAACTTTAAACGCTGTTTTAATTAGTGTAATTGCTTGTAAAAGCCACCTGGACATGAGTACTCGTTATACTTGACTCTGTTAGTAAAAAATTCGTACAGAATCATACAGTCCTTCGAAATTTTGATTTTTATAAAAGAATATTTGCTTTCCGAAAGATGATCTGTTGATTTTATTGTGCAGATTCGTGAAAATGCTTGTGGTTAAGTGTCAGTATTCACGTTTTCTGTACATTTATTTTTTGGTCTTTTCAACAAGTTGTGGAATTTTAAGATTTGCCAAACATTGACCATCGACTTATAACACCTCCATTGCTTCTTGTAAAAGATCTGTAAGGATGAAAGATTTAATGGCTTCATCGTGCTTTTGCAGGTTTCAGTCACCAGGAAACACCTTTTTTTTATTTCTCCGAATTCTCCCCAGTTGTGTAGACACATGCTTTTTCGTGACTGACCGGTATTTCTTTGGCCCGAGGTAACGTAACAATCTTGCCCCGTTAACATTTTTCGACTGTTTGTGCCTGCTCGGCAACTAATCAGGAGTGACGTTTCTGTCGAGATTTTCAATGTGAGTCATCTCCCAACCAGGATATGCTTCGGCTAATTTCTTTTGCAAAGGTTAGGGTGTAGTTAGCAGTTGGCAAGCAGTCGTCTGCTGGCTTTTAGTCGATTCGGGGTGTTCCTACTTGTTCTGCTTGTTGGATTATTTCGGTGCAAATGGGAGCATGCTAAGTGAAACACTGGATCGAGGATTACAACGGGTTCTTGTTGATAAATAGGTTCGTGCTCATTTATACACTTGTTTGTAGTGTTCTGTAGTGATCAGAAATTTAAAAAATACTCTTTGATTGAGGGGAAAACTTACAAATTTGGAGTTCTCACGGTTTGTTTTTTAATGAGTAATAACAGCAATACTTCATCGAACTTGTCTTGGGCCATTTATACATTTTCCTGATTTTTATCAAAGTTGAAACGGTTATTGGATTCTTTCTGGTTATTTTAAACTAGCTGCAAAGATGTATAAACTAAAAACTGCAACTGTTGTTCCTTCCCCCCCATGCTGCCAGGGTTTAATTATTGAAAATTGAGCTGAAATCAAAGCATTTAATGTAATTTTGTTCTTTTAACTCATGGTTTACTTTACGATTAGTTTTAGATGGCCAATGGAAATTCAAAATTGTTCATGCCATAATTCCCACGTCGATTCGTCCTTTAAGTGTCGTGTCATTTTACAACATCAATTATTTCTTGCTTATACGTCAACATGTACTGAAGAAACTTGTCAGAGATCTTTCTTTTTCTCTCTGAACTGTTGGCCTGTCGGAATTTCGACTTTAGGTGCGTTTTTAATGGCTTCACACCCATCTTTAAATAGTTTGGCTACCATGTTTACTTCCAAACATGCTATTTCAAACATACGTTGCTGTCAAACAAACTAATTTAGTGTTGTTAACTTAGTACGTTTTCCGTTGTCTACTACAAGTTGTGTTGTAAGTTTGTTACACCGACTACAATGAAATTTGTACACACACCTGTACACAACCTGTACTCACATTGTAGGTTTGATCTAATCTCTGCAGCTTTGTCATGCAGTAGCATTCTGAAATTTATGTTTCGATTGATCAGGCCTAGTTATCATGCATTTATTATCATGGTTTCGATGTTTTTTTATCAAAGTCCTTGATTTTACACCGTCAGGTACTTTCTCAAGTTTTTTGGGAGGAGAAATCGTTTCTCGGATAAGGAGGTCAGGGCCAATTGTTCGTCAGGTGACAATTACCTCAACTACTCCGTAATCTGAATTATTAATTTGTGAACAGCTAGCACGAAACTTAATTGCTCGCTAATTATTACGTATCTATTTAATGTGGGCCGAGCCGAATTCTTTTCGAATGGGAAGAAGTTTGCACACCTGTTGTAACAATGATGGCTTCACGTCAATAGTGAATGGGTTTCGAAACTATAGCCAGGTATTCTACTTTTGTCTGCAACTAGTTTCCATCTTTTTGTGCGAAACATTATACAGTAGTGCAGTTTAATTTTGAATTGGTTCTGTGGTAACCCAGCAGGAAATACATGTTCCTTCCTGACTCAAGATCCAAGGACATGCACCATCAGGTAGTGCAGCTACAAGTCGTGGCTAGTTATACATGTAGAAACACAACGATTTGAATTAAAGTTTTGGAATTCATTTTTACAACAGCTTGTTTATGTATTTATTATTAATCGGGTCAGCCAAAACATGGCGGATACATTTTTAACTAGACTTGCTCGTCAAATCAACCAGGCGTGTCTTGTAAAAAAGGTTTATTACTACACACTGTCCCGGCATCCGTTGTGATCCGTAGCATTTTGGTGACCGTGACAATTCAACCAGATATTAACAGACGTACTTGCTAAATTCCGGTAGATTAACCGACTAAAACCAGTCGCTTTTTTGTTTTCATAGCTTTTACGTCCTGCTTAAACAAATCTGCCAACTTGTCATATTTTTGGGAAACTTTTCATCTCCTCAAAAGATTTATTTGGGAATTTTATTTTGATCGTTGTCTGTGTTCATTGTCATTGTTATGAAATAGAGGAACTTGATTCTCCAGTATTTGCATGGTTCCAATGCAAACTCAGTTTTAGTAGCATACGTGATTTATGTGATAAATTCATAAATCTCAGAAATCGAGGCATCTGAATGTTCCGGTCTTTCAGATAAAGCTATAAGGATGCGTTTTTGAAACTGGACGAGGAAAAAGGCCAAGGACGCCCACCTTGCTTTTCCCAAGGATTGGCAATTAAATTTATGCTCAAAGTTGGGCATCTCACCAAGTAAGGTTCGTACAGAATGTGCAACAAGTTATTGAAATTTCCTCACTCCAGTAAGCTTGAAATTTGGAGGACTGTGGCTGCCCAAGTCTTCCCAGGCAAATCATAACGTAGTTTCTCTAAAATTCGGCCACGATCGTGCCCTCCTGTCTTCCTCTTCAGGTATTTAATGTACCGTGACGTGTATATGGCCTATGGACGTGGGCGATGTTAAATAAACTAAAAAACAAGCAACTCCCTGGTGTTACCAAACTAGGAACCGGATAACATCTGCGTGGAGGCTTTCTGACTGTGATCTTAGTAGCTGTGACTAAACAGAAACGCAAGCCTGCCGCCTTCTGGTTACCTTTCTAGAACTCTGAAATTTGTGCGATACCCTGCATTTGGTCCTCCTACATCTTGGTTTTACTATAGACATGTCGAGCCTCTTTGTTCAGAGTAAACTACTCTCATCATATGGATTTTTATGTTGTGTCTGCTGTATGCGTACAACCTATATATTCTGGAAACATAAATAATACTTCATTTGGTAAATAAACATGGTGTCCAGCAGTCTTGGAATCCGAAAAAAAATGTGGAATTTTACTTGCAATGTGTGCTAAAACACCAGATTATGCTGGCATTTCATGTCAACGTCGGTAAAAATTAATGGATTGTGATTGTGATTGCTTTAGGAAATGTTGTTTAATTATAGTCTAGAGAGTGGTCCTTGAAAATGTGAGGAATAAGCACACCCCGATCAAGCTCCAATATGATATTTTTTTTCAAAATCTTTTCATCTTTTTCGGAGGGTGGGAACACGTCTTCCCGTTATTAAGTTCATTTTCTGCATTTATGTCAATGACATCTGTTGATGTTATCAGACAGTATCATGTGCTTATTCAACAACTGCAGAATAGGACTTGTTTTGAGATGATGAACTGAGATGGGTGTCGTGTTAGTTTAAACCATGAACGAAGTAGTAATAACCATGGAATATGAACGTTTTAACTGACTATTAATGTTGGAGCACTCAAAAAAAAACTGTCGGTTAGTGTACTTGGACACAACAGTATCCATTGTAGGTTAAACACGTGTAGATTGTACTTGTTGTCTTGTGTACTGTGGTTTGCCTTTCATGTTGAAGGGATGTTTTTAACTTTTTATCAACGGTTTTTTTTTGTCCCAAGTTATCAGTTTCGTAATACGCTTGTGTGCTTAACCCAAAATGAGGAAAGTGTAGGAGTAGGCTAGCCAATGTCGCCTCCAAACACATCAAGACGCCCTTGCATGACTTTGATGTAGGAAACACTTTCACGCAGGCACTCCACTAAACGTATGTGAATTTTTAAGAGAAATTGAGAGGCAGTTTGTTGTTTGCAGACTGGTTTTTTTCGTCTTATTCTCTTTGGTTGCCTAAAAAGTTGATTGACTGGTCGTCTTAATCTTGTGACATTGCGTGCCGCCTAGTGAAGTTCATGCAAATAAATGGCTTGTATACGAGTGCTGGAAGTAAATTTCACCCGCAAGTTCAAATTTTATAACGCGTCGTGTTATTTGGTCAAAAGTTGAGATTTTTATTTTTTTGAGGTCTTCGTCCCAATATAACCTAGAAATGTCATTAAACCGAGACTTACTACCTTTTAACGTACCTATAAAGCAAATACCTGAAGTGGTAAAAACCTTGAAATACACTGTTTTGAGGAGGTGATAATGCATTTTCATTGATAGGGAAGGATGCATTTTTTTTTATTAACAAAAAATGTATATTTAGGCGTGGATATTTCTGAAAATGTTAACACGTTATGAAAGGTTGCACACTTTGGAGCGTGAGAAATGTGAGAAAAGCGGCAACCTGATTATTTGCAAAAGTTTGTTTGTTTTGATAACATTTTGGATTTCAAATTTGTGAAAAATACAAGAATTTTTTTATTGGAGATGAGGTTGAAATCGTGTGTTTTATTCAAGTCACTCAATTCTTCTGAAATAATACTTCCTAGTTTAACTCTTTGATGGTGAAATTATGAAGTTAATATCTGCCATCGGCCTCGCATTCCAGTTTTAAAAACTTTTTTTTCGAAGGCTTTGAAAGGATTGGTCGACCGATCATGGATGGAGAAAGCATTTTGTTGTTTTGGCAAGGTCTTGGTCGACTACTGTTGTTGTTGTTGTTGTTGTTAATTTTCCCCGTTGACAGGGATCCTCTAGGACCAGTCTGGTTTGTTTAGTTGACCTTTCTTAGTGGGTTCGTTTGAATGTCAAAATAATTCAACGGGATTGTGAGTCAGACTTGTAAATATTCATCGCTTTGTGGATGTTTGCGTTTCTTTCACCCGTGTCCTATTCGTCCACGTACGTTTCTCAATGGAAACAAGGCCGAAATGTTGATGAACAAATACGCGCAATCATTAATAACTGGGAATTAGGACGCTGAAAAATCTGTTTGTCCTTTAGCAGTGGACTTAAATAACTTTCTGAGGTTTTTCCTAAGAGGCTGATGAGAGGCACGGTTATGAAGTTATGAAGATAAATTACACTGTTATGGGTCACGATGTACTGAATCCAGTGCCAGAAATGGTAACCACGTTTAATTGGATTCGATGGCCTATTTGCCCATTTTCAGCATTGTGAAATATCTATTCGTTCTTGCTTGTTGCGAAATTTTGGCCAGTTTTTAAAAATTTTATGAAAAAATAGATTGATTTTTCTGTTTGTTTATTTTTATTACCAGTTAATTACCATTGAGATACATAATTTGGCTTAATGGTAGCGTAAAGGGGGAGACTTTGATTCAAATCCCGGTTGACCATCTTATCCATGGGTTTTCAGTTGTTTCCAAACAAATTGCAGAATTAAGTAACCCTATTCCTTTACTAATTTCTTATCTCTTTGCCTCCGACCTGCATGTGGTTGTACAAGAACTGAATTCATCACTTTTTTTATCTTAACGTGTTCACACTATAACTGATCCATTTTTATTTTTCAGGACCAAGACGTGACTCCAAGGGTGCTTGGGGAACAAAGGTGTACTCATTCATCCCGAACTTGAAGATATTTTTAAGTTTGTTTTTTTATACAAAACTAAGAAATCAAAATGCCGAAACCGGTGAGTATGCTTTTTGTGGTGTTGGTTATTTAAGCGAGGCTTACTATCGATTTTGAACTATAGATGAGGAAGTGGAACAATTATGCCAACCGTAGTGGAACGTGGGTGGTTGAGGGAGATTTTTATATCTTGATCCCACGTCATTTAATTTGTGTCACATCGATTAGTTGGCCAGTTTTCACCAACTCAAGTACATTGGTGGTTTGTTGATTGGTACGATGACATATTTCAAACAGATTTCCCCAGCTGCGTGGACGTGTTAATTATATTTAGCCCAAGAGTATTTAAATTATAATTTCAGTTGCAGATTGTCCAATTTCGTTAATTGGTGTTGGCATATGCAACATAAATACACCTGGCGCTGTTTATTGATTCTGTTAATCTGTGAATATTATAGTTTAGCCCATGTTTAAAATATCTTGGTTTCCTATTGGCACACTTGATAGTTTATTTGGGCCCACAAATGTTTCCTTCTGAAGAGGCATGCTTATCGGACGTGGGCTGTACTGGATTAATTGATAAGAGAAACCTCAAAAATATTACTTGCGAATGGTTTGCTTTCATATCAGCATGATGTTATAAAATCGGAGCAGATAGTTATACAGGGTGGTGCCTTCGTGGGTGTCCAATTAATTTTGATTTTGGGCTACATAAAGCTTGAATCTTTATAGACTAGAAATCTAGAATGCATGCAGTTAGTAACTTCAATCTCTCTAAAATTCCTAGATTTTCAAAGCTGCTTTTTGATATTTTTAATAAATGTAGTCCTGCATATTGAAATAAATTCTATGTCTAATGATAAAAAGTATTTTAATCAATGTTTTTGTTTCGTCACCGAATAAACCTAAAATGTCTTCTATATGACAAAGAAACCTGACATGCAGACGTATCATGGCTTAATGCATATCCCATAACTTAAGTAATAAATGGATTTCTTTCTGCAATAGAAGAGTGCATCCATTTTGAGATCTGCCCTTAATTTGGTGGTGATTTTGGTTGATAATCGCATTCTATGGTATCTATAGTTGGTAAATGAATTGGCCATGTTGTTAGACAGTTAGAGCTGCTTTATTACGGCTGTAAGTATCTGCTAATGGGATTACTGGTATTTGGATTGTGCGGAAAACTATTTCAAGCACTGCTCTGATTTCCTTTTCACAACTGACATTCCTTGGTATCGCTAAACTTCTGCAGGCTTCCTTCCTCAAGTTAAGGGAATGATAGTTGAAATGTAATTGCATTCTTAAACTTCACCCCCTTGAATATTTAATACCACTCTGCTTTTAACTCTTGCGGTATTAATTGAGATTTTGTGGAAAAATATGCTCTGATAGAGTAGAAACTCTGCGCCATAACCACTGTTTTGATTTGTATGGTGCATATTTTTCCATTTCCTGTCATACGCGTTTATCTAAGTTAATTAAGCTATTTGCACTGCGAAAAAAATATTTCCTAGAAAGTTTATAAGCCTTGTTTCCTGCATTACTTAATTCCAAGGCAACGTAATAAGCTTGTGGTTGAATATACGTCGAACAGGTGTGTTTGTTGTCTACTAAAGAAAAATTTACTGTAATTTGTCGTCAAAGTGAGCAAATCCGCAGCACTTTGTATAATTCTCTATTTCTTAGTGAATCCTTACAAAAGATTTATATATCCTCAGAAATCAGCAGGATGGTTTCAACCAAGTCTTATGAAATCCACTTAATTAAAATTAAGCACACCATTTTTTAATAGTTTATTTTGGAGATCTGATCATCTTGTTCAAATATTGTTTCACCAGGTTGTTCCTTAATCTCAAATTCCTAAATAGACACCAGTGTCATGTTTCAGGTATATTTTAGGGCAAATTTGAGATTTCTTCGAAATATTCCCGAAATTAATGGATCACCTACATACTAGCGAGGATAGATATCTATTTGTGTAATTCAGTTTAGGAGATTAATGTTTTGTAGTACACAGCGTAATCTCTGATTTATCTGGAATGTATGATACTGGGGACATTCTTAGACTAGTAGGCAGTGCATCAGATTGTTGAACTGTCATAAACAGAATGACATTTTTCATCATTCTGCAACTAAATTTCAAGTTCTTTGCATTTGCAATTGCAAATATTATTTCAATTACTCAATTGAATTTTAAACTCGCGTCAAAATACTTGGAAACTTTTGGTCTGTACCCTATCTAACATTCTCAAATTCCTAGGCTACTGTATTGAATACTTTTGTAGCCTGGATATGACAGGCGGTGTTCCCAGTTTCTCGGATATTAAAAAATGCAATGTTAAAAGGCTCTTACGGTGTGCTGTATTGGAAAAAGGCGAATTATTTGTTCGTCTATTTGAAACCTCATTGTACAGCTGTGAATTCCCTGTGCCAAATACATTGTATTTATCTTTGCTTTAAAGCTTTTCTGTTGGGAAAAAATGTCTCAAAAGGTAGGCATATGATGTTATCAAACTCTAAAATTAATTAGAAACCGTTTCCAATATCATCCTGTTCATTTTTTCTACCCTCCTGAAGGCTTACCTTTGATAGTTTTCACAAGATCATACCGTTTGCTAAAATATAGCTTAAGTTGCCCATTAGCTTTTTTAGTCTTAGCTACACATTTCAGTCTTTCTAAGTCAATTTGCAATTTGCATGAACGTTGAATTATTAATACCTTTTTTTCTCTCGACAGGTAAATGTCCGGGTCACCACAATGGATGCGGAGTTGGAGTTTGCCATCCAACCCAACACGACTGGCAAACAACTCTTCGATCAGGTAATATTTTTTTTCCCAATTCAGATTTAATGTTGTTTTCCTCTTGTTTTTAATATAAACAACTGCATTCTTTGAATTTTCTCCAATCAGGTTGTTAAGACGATTGGGTTAAGAGAGATCTGGTTTTTTGGATTACAATATGTAGATAGTAAAAATTATACCACTTGGCTGAAACTCAATAAAAAGGTAAATAATGTTAAATGATTTTTTATTAGCTGTGTTAGTTAGGTTTTCGTTTTAATTTTTAATTACATTTATGCCGTAACTAATGATTTCCGTGTTATTAATTCATGTAAGGTGTAATTATTTTTCCATTAAACTTGTAAGATTAATGTGCAAAGTAAGAATTTATCTTCACTAGATGGAAATATTGCACATGTTGCCCTGCGTTTGGTTTAATGTGTTTGTGTGGCGAAACCTCTTTCACCCGAGCTATTTCATGCTCTTTTTAATGATATTCTCGGCATGATTTATTACCACGGTTTTCTATACAATGCTTTCTGTACAACCTTGAAGCTAAAATCAAGGTATCAGTGGCCATTGTTTGGAAGAAAGAACTGTTTAACTTTTTGTGTTTTCTTAACGTGCCTTTGAATTCAATTATATATTAGTGGGACATTTGAATGTTATCTGAAATTGTATACCTATGGTTTACAATGGACGGAGTTATCGATGTTTCTTCATTGAATGGTTTGATTAATGGAATGCCTGTTTTGAAAGTTACCTTAATTTTTTTTCTTATTTATTCCTAATTAATGTTAATTACTTTCAGATAAACTTTAAATTTAAAGTTTGGTTAAGATTTTTCAAAATGTATTATGTGAGAAACCGTGAGATCATACCGGAGAAATCCTGTGCTTATCGAATTATCTCATTATGCATTTCGAGATCATTGGGATTAAATACTAGAAATGGACGATTACTGTAGAATATACTTTTATTTGCATAACAGGTTTTACAGCAAGATGTAAAGAAAGATTCGCCACTGCAATTTAAGTTCCGAGCTAAATTCTACCCTGAAGATGTAGCTGAAGAAATCATTCAAGATATCACCTTGGTAAGTTAATATTTCTCTGTAAAGCTCGTATCAATCCTGATGTGTTGCATTATAGGTGCTAATTTGTGCTGTATTCTGATCCTTAATCTCCTTAGCGGCTGTTCTATTTGCAAGTTAAGAATGGCATCCTAAGTGATGAAATTTATTGTCCTCCTGAAACATCAGTTTTACTGGCTTCCTATGCAGTTCAAGCAAAATACGGGGACTGTAATAAAGAAGTGCATTCGCCTGGTTTCCTTTCAAACGATCGATTATTGCCAGACAGGTAAGTTTTAGACAAGATGTGATGATTCTTCTGGAAGGGACATGACATGACAGGATTTGGCTACTCGTACTTTGCCCTCTTTTGATCCACTTTTATCTTTTTCAGAGTTTTAACACAACACACAATGAGCAAAGAGGAATGGGAAGAGCGCATTACCAATTGGTATGGTGAACACAAAGGAATGCTCAAGTAAATTAACACAAGCAGATTATAATATAAAGTTGTTTTAATTGAAATGTTCAGTATTCGTAAACATGTTATTTGTTTTGCAGAGAAGATGCAATGATGGAATATCTGAAAATTGCCCAGGATTTAGAAATGTACGGTGTTAATTATTTCGACATTAAAAATAAGAAAGGAACGGATTTGTGGTTGGGTGTTGATGCTTTAGGTCTCAACATTTATGAAAAGGAGGACAAGTACGCTCACTAGTTTCTTTTAATACCGTAAACGATGTTAGAGTTAGAATTAACAGAAATTTTAATGAGGTTTAATTTTTTAGGTTGACTCCTAAAATTGGTTTTCCTTGGAGTGAAATTAGAAACATATCTTTCAATGACAGAAAGTTTATTATTAAACCAATTGATAAAAAAGCACCTGTAAGTAAAGTATGTTAGCTGTCACTTTATAAATTGGTTTGCATTTTAGGATTGTTTTTTGATTTTCTTTTGCATTTCTTCCCTAGGATTTCGTGTTTTTTGCACCTAGGCTTCGAATAAACAAGCGAATTCTTGTTTTGTGCATGGGTAATCACGATTTGTATATGCGCCGTCGTAAGCCTGATACCATCGAAGTCCAACAAATGAAAGCTCAAGCTAAGGAAGAAAAGCTGTCCAAGCAGCAGGAGAGGCACGTTTGTTTTAAGCATAATTTTGCTTTCATTTCTTCTTGCAATATAGCGCCATTAGTCTACAACATTCATTATGACATTTCAGAGAAAAACTGCAAAAAGAAATCGTTGCTCGGGAACAAGCGGAAAAGAAACAGCACGAATACGAAGAACGTTTGCGGTCTATGCAAGATGAAATGGAACGCAGACAGAAAGGTAATACTTAATTAAATCTTGATCTGACTGACATATATGAATGGCACCGCTTTTTTAAGTAAACTGACCCTTGGTCACCATGTTTTGGGTAATTTGACAAAAATGGAGGAACTTTGTAATGTGAAGTGGCGGCAAGATGAGCAAAACCTCTCAAGATTTGAAATTAAAATATACTTTGAAAAAATAACAGGCAACATTCTTTGCAAGCTCCATTTTTCATGCATTGCAGATTTGTGGTTAAACTGATTTTTTTTTTTTTCATTTTCTTAGAGTTAAACGAAGCGCAGGAAACCATTCGTCGTCTTGAAGAGCAGTTAAGAGAATTGCAAAGAGCTAAAGAAATGCTGGAAAGCAAACAAAACGAACTGGAAGACATGATGCGAAAGCTGGCTGAAGATAAAGAAATGGAGGCTCAGGAGAAAGCTAAATTGGTTTGTGAGATGCAAACGTGCCATTGTCACATTTAAACGAACAGTTACTAACAGTCATTTTAATTTCAGGAAGAGGAGATTAGACTTAAACAAGAAGAAGTTTCCAAAATTCAAGATGAAGTCAATGTTAAGGATGAAGAGACTAGACGTCTCCAAGAAGAAGTGGAAGAAGCTCGCCGTAGGCAGGAAGAAGCAACACTTGCTTTAGTGGCAGCCACTACAACTCCCCAACATCATCACGTAGCGGATAACGAACACGAGGAAAACGATGATGCGATGAACGGAGAAGTTGGTCAGTGGCAGTCTGAAAGCAACCTGCACAGCTCTCCTCTGTCTTTTGATGGTTTAACACCTTTTGTTAACTACTTAACTCCTCTTTTTATCCTTTGTTGCTGCTAGTGTTTTGTAGGATAGTGCAAAATGCCAGTGAGTCTTCCCTGTTAATGTTTCGTTGGCCGTTATGGAAACGTTTTGCTTTTTCAATTCCGTAAACGTTTGCATTGTCCCGCAAGTAACGCTAACCATACTAATCGTGACATTCAAATTTCCTCTTTTCCGAGCTGCAGTGATTTTTAAAAAAGCTTTTTGCTTGAGCTTATTTTTAATTATTGAAATTATTTTTGTACAATTTAACCGTGTTGCGTGTCTCACTGAAAGGCTAAACCATTGCGCTTATGAAAACTCACATGTGATTTAATGTGGGTTTCCATTGGCAAAAGTTTAAACTTTTTTTCGGGACATTGAATTATGACACATTCCTCATGCGTCTCGTTTTGTAATTCCAGGTGCTGATCTTCCCAATTTCGATGATGGTAATATGGAACATCCAGAGGAAGAGCGACAGACTCAAGCTGAAAAGAATGAACGTCTTCAGCAACAACTAAAGGTACGTTAATTATTAAAAAAAAAGATAATGCATTTTTCCTTAAAATAGTCATTTAACGTTTAGTGTCTTTACTCATTTTTTTTCTTTATTTTTTTTTACAGATGTTAAGTAAAGAGTTGGCTGATTCTAAGGACGACTCAAAGCTAACACGTAACGATATTTTGCACCAGGAAAACGTGAAACAAGGTCGTGACAAATATAAGACGTTACGTGAAATCCGTAAGGGCAACACCAAGCGGCGGGTAGATCAATTTGAAAATATGTAGGTCAGATGCTTACTTTCAGTCAAGCAACAGGACTATAAGTTTGCTTTTTTCTTTCTTAAATGAAAAATTATAAAAAAAAAAAATTGTACACAACAACAAAAACATGCATATTTAATTCAGAACTATACCAGGTATGCAGATTTTGCTTTGTATTGACTAATATGTTCGCAGCATGGGGAAGGAAAGTTAACTACGAGGCAATTGGCTAAATGTAAAAGCATAAAAGAAACATTGAGCAAGTTTACTCGTTGTCATCTTCTTTTTCGCGTCCTTCATAATTAGTTAATTTCATCAGCTCCCTATATCCGTCACTGTTGTGCAAGGTCCGGGCTAATTTAGACTAGCTTAACTAATGTTCCAAACTCATTTCACCACCACATCTTAAACGGGATGATTGATTTTTTTTAGCCATCCACCTATTGTGCTACTCATCATATTTTGCTTTTCACCATCTTATGTTCATATACACATTTGATAGTCCTTACTAATAAATACAGAGGGAGCGTCGTACAGAACATCTATATGACTTATTTTTGACTTAATTTTTCCCTTTTTTTTTTGGAATGGTATATGCAAAAAAGATTTGTATTAATTATCCCAGTAAATTGCCATATGGAAAAGGTCAACGAGATAGAAATTTGGAGAACTTGTGCCACTTAAATACTTGCAGAATAGATATTGCTTCCCTTAACAAAGATGGCTTTTGTAATCTACACATGTATGCAAACAGCTTGCGTACTAGGGCATAAGTTTTTGAGCACTTTCTATTATGAACTTTGTGTACTTAAAATTTTTGTTTATGCCATATGATGGCAGCCATTTTTGATAAGGAATAAAGCATTTGGGTCTCAAAATGGTCTGACCGACCATTGTATTTTACTGGATATTGTCGAAGGGGTAGTGTAAAGCAGATTTTGGTCCGACGTTTTTGTTAAGTTCACAATTTCATTGGGATTTTAAGCAATCTTTGCACGCTTGATAATTGAAAATTTCTGCCGTGATTGTGGAATCTTTGCATGATGACGTCACATTAAATTTGGTCAGAGCCTCATGATTGCTTCTGTTCGGTGAAAATTTCAGTTTTGAACAAAAGGTTAGATATTTGTTAGTGTTGATTTCATTGTTGTCGGGCTTTCTTTTCTCATTATTAATTCGGGGCATTCATTCCAGGATAAACATTCAAAATTTGTCTTGTTTGGAGTCGTCACATATTTCAAGTTTTGACAAATTGTTCTTCCAAATCTCCTATTTGTCAAATTTGAAACATTTACTTCTGTGCCATCGCTATTTATGACTATTTTAATTTTTAAAAGAATGGTTATGGTTCACATATCTATAACAGTTATTTCTGCATATTGCTGAGCGTATAGAATCGATTTTTGAGTGATGTTCAAAGTATTAGTAACTAACTTTTAGGTAAAATTATTTTTTTTTACAAACAAAAAAAATTATCACTTATGCAAAAGAGTATTTTCTTGCACATCAATTTTATATTTGATAGTTTAATCATAGGCTACTGTTAAATGTTGAATTGTAATACAAAACATGGTTAAAGTAGGATCGTTTTTTTCTTTTCTTTTGTAAAGTACAAAAATTTAGCATAATGATTAAATATGCAGATTGACTTTAAAAGACATTCTCGCTTTCAAATCAAACTTGTTAAAATTTTATAGTTTTAAAAGAATCCCCGCAGTCCAGTCTGATTTATATCAGGCCGATTTTTTATTGTTCTGGCTCTCTGGGAATATGTTGCGACTTGCTCATAAACAAAACAAGCATATGCTTTATTGGATGTAACATTTATAGTTAATAAAACTTGCTATTAAATTCAGTCATTTTTATACACCTAGGTATGTGTCTATTTATTCGTGAAATTGGTGGTGGAGTGCAGGGTCATGAGAAATAATCTTGTGGGTCGGCGATGATGTTGAGTTCGAGTCAGAGAGTGGACTTGCACGTTTTTATATCGATGCCTGAATGTGGAAAATTAAGCATATTTTGGAACTTCTATTTATATGCTTAGTATTAAAACAAAACCAGTGGGTAAGTCTTGTAAATTATTTGTAATGCTGATTGTTTTAATATTATATAATTTTACTTACAGTAGGTATTGACTGGGAGGAAATAATGGGATATGCGATTAAAGGCTGTATGACAGGTAGATATAGCAGCATTTCAATTATATTTTATAGTTTGAATTGGTTATCATATTAATTATTGGTTAATTGCTATGGTTAAATTAATTATTCTTAATATTACATTTGGGTCAATTTTTGATACACACTGTATATTTTTGATTTTCTGTCAGATGTTTATGATCGTCCCTCGCCATGTAACATGAATAATACCCAAATAATTAATCTTTAAAATTCAAAGTGTTTTAAGAATTTGAGAGGTTGTTCGTAAGTTTAATGAAATAACGGTAGGATTGTAAACTACGACTGCATGATTATGATAATTAGATTAAAAGTGACAAATTTGAACTGGAAACCATTTGAAGTGGAGTGAATCTTTTTCAGGCTACATTTGTTGTCTGAGAGTCTCATTCACAGGTGTTTCTATTGAATGTTTTGTCGGTGTTTGGGTTATTTATTTTCGAGCTAGCATTTATTAATTTAATTCTTATTGTCTTATGGTAATAGTGTTATGTAGGGTAGTGCCGTTTTGTTAATCGAGGTAATCGTATAAAGTAATCCGAGATGATTTCATGAGCTGTCAAAATGGTGATAATTTGAGCTCCATATGGTGTGAAATCGCCCGAAGGATTTTCTTTCAAAATAGTCAAAAGAGCCAAAATAAAAAATGGAAAACTTATTATTAATGATTGTCAGAGACGCCACGAGTGCTAAATTTGCTGAAATAAAAAACACCTGTCAAGAACTCCATGGTAAGCGTGCGTTTCGACTATAATAATTAAACCATTTTAAAAGATATGTGTAGTAAATCGAAAACAACAGACTTAAACCTGTTATAATTATGAGTAATTTATTATTAGATTTCCTGGAAGCACAACAGGGTACTCTTCGAGCACCACCTCATGAGTTAAGGTAATAATATTCTGAAATGTACCTATATGTTAATTTTTCGTGAACCTCATTTATATTAACAAAATATTGTATGTTATAATTCTTCAGCTTAATTGGCATATATTCACAAAATCACTTTAAATAATTATGGCTTCTGAGCTAGACTTTCCAATTATTGTATTCATGACAGATCTAATTAACCAACAATTAAGTTACACAATATAGAGTGTAAAATATAACGTCGATCGCTAACCTAAAAACGAAGTAAAAATCCGTTTGGAGTAATTATTGTTCATTTTCACTGAGAATGCCAAAGGGCGAAATATAATTTTGTCTTTATGTTAGGGAAAGGTGTGTGAGTGCGTTGAAACTTTCATTGGATTCTCGAAATTCTAAACTAATGGCACATGCAGTCAATGGTTTTCAGGTAAGCTCCCAAGTTATTTTATCTTCAACCATTGCATTTCCAGGGATTATGTGATGATAAAAATTATAATTTTAATAAATCCCAGAAACTGTTACGAGATGACAGATTCCAGTCGAATTTTGAGTGTGAACAAGAACAGCAGTGGTTGCCCTGCCAGCTTCTGGATGCTATTGGCCCCATTAAAATGTATCCTGAGGACACTCAAGTTGATCTCCTGAAGATATTGCTAAACATGGCTTGTTCTACCTGGTGGAGTATGAACGAAGCAGTGATATTGCGCATTTTGCGCTCGTGTCAAGAAGCTTACGTGAATAGCAGTCCTGCTGTTAAAATAGCTGCCCAGGCTACGGCGAGTCAAACAATTTGGGCTTTTTGCAACCACCTACAAAATGAAGAGGAAATTATTCAGGTAGACTTATGTTACGATAGTAATACGATTTTGATGCATTTTTAGACTGTCTCTCCTATAGAATGTAGCTTTTTGACTTTAAAAATGAAATAATGGATATAATTTTCACAAATGTTGAGGCGGGGAGTAAATTGTCAGAGTATGTTATTTTCTTCTACTAACAATCTGATTTTCCAGAAAAACCCTTATTTGCATGCCTCCCAAAAGAATAATGAAGGTTGGTTTCTTTTTATGCTCTCCTACCCTTTATTTCCCATTACTAAACAAAATATCCATAACACTTATTTTCATCTTTTGCTACTAATCTGTTTCTTTTAACTGCATGTTTATCTGTAGCTGCATCTGCTTTCAATAATCTAGTCCCAATTCTTCAATATTTGTGTAGGAAGTTGCAACAAAAACCAAGGTACGATTGGTTGGATTACCACGGCTTAATATGCGTTTGATTTTTTTCTGATGCTGTTTTTCGAATTTCGTTTTCAGAAATAATAATTTGAAAGAGCGAGTGATTCCCTTTTATTTGGAGACAATTTTGAGTTTAGTGTCTGTTCTTCCTGGTAGACCTACAGCGTTGAAATCTTTTGCAATGCAAGATTATTTATGGTAAAATTAGTTTTAATGACATAGCCTATATTTCGATTTACTATGCAGGTATGCGTCAATATTAATGGCTTTTTTCCTATGTTGTGTTTGTGAAAGGAAGGAGTTTTGCCCTACATTGCTATCATTACTTGGCTCGCCAAAAACGGACAACGTGATAACAATCTCAGCACAAAAGCAGAATGTTGGGATTTCAGAAAGTCATGCTGATGGGGTTTTACGTCGTGCCAATGTTGTTGCAGCAAGCCCAGTGCTAACTAGCAGTGAAGCCAAAACTGTTTATAAGTGAGCCGAATTACCTTGGAACCTATTTTCCACCTTAAAATGTAACCGTTGTTTTAAAAATTGCTTTTTTTTACAGTATTGCTGTTGAATTAGTCAGGCTTGCTGGTCCATTCAGGGCTTTGCGTCCAATGTTGGAATCTGTATTTCATCGCATTTTGCTCTATACATCCCCAGCACACAGGCTGGAAGCTTTGAAAGCCACCAAAGATGTAATTAGCACATGTTTTTACCACTTCAGTGCTCTTGATTGTTATAACTTATGAGCTCGCATATGTTATATCTTATAGATACTAAAAAAACCGGAACGTCTTCTTTGTTTCGGTGGGCTTCCTCTCGTCGAAGATGAAAAAGCTTCGTGTTCAACAGATTTAGGACTTATAAAATTGTAAGACTTATTAATTGAATGTTGCCTCAAAAAAATCTGCATTATACAATTTTAATTTAAAGATTTTGTCGTATTATAATTCAGAGCAATCGATGCATTTGTGGAATGCTCCCATTGCAATGATACGACTGTGTGTTACCAAAGCGTGGATTGCGTCGTCGCTCTTCTGGACTCCCTAGAACACATTTGCAAGGGACAGGGTCTTTTAACGGAGCAAATTAATCAGATAAACGATCTTTACACAAGCTTAGAAAGCTCGGACTACACCGGTATTTATTTGGCGTTCTTTATTTAATTGTTTTGAAATCTATTTCTTATTATTTGAATGTTTATTTAGGGCCGATGACTTACCAGTCTTGGGAAAAACTTAAACAACAAACCGAAAGGAAGGGGTCTGTTATTTGCGATCAATCCGAAACCGATGAGGATGATTTGGAAATAAATTCAGATGAAGTTTCTAAAGAAGATTTCGATGGTTGCGTTACTGAAAATAACGAAATTGACAACGAAAGCGAAGAACAACAAAAATCAAATGAAGCTGAAAGCGAACCTACGGAATCTGTCGATGGTCAAGCTGCTGTTGGGGAAAATGCCGAATCTTTGAAATCCGCCGCGGCTTATTCAAATGGAAAAATTGATAACGATACACCATCTGGTTACGAGACAGATTCTTCAGGAAGTACCGAAGGTCCTGAAGAAGGTTTTGATGAAATTGAAGAACCGGAAAATGTAAAAATTCATCAAAGTTTTTTGGTCAATTAAGTTGGTCAATATTATTTTTTTTTCAAATGTAAGAAAATTAAAATGCAATTTTGTATATATATAGACGCTTGATGATGAAAACGATGCTCAAGATGCTCGGCGGCAAAGAATTCCTAAGACGTTGTTAGAATTGCAACACGGAGAAGCCGAACAAGAACGTGTGGCACAGTTGTACGAAACTCGAGATCTTTATGCCCAGCAAGAAAGAAACAATGCGAGGCAGTTTGTTTCTATTCTGAAGAAGCTGTTGCCAAAACTTTTGCAATTTAGGAGTTCAATCGAGGCAGACGAGGCACTTCAAGAATTTGCTTCCAAATACTGCGAAAGTAAGAGTGATCTGGAAAAGAAAATGAGGGATAAATCTTTGAATGTCTTTTCAATTGTGTTCTAATTATTTTTACAGAAGTGACGGTTTGTCAGAATTCAAAGGGAAATAAAAATAATGAGATGATTTTGCACCACATGATCGTTAATGCTGATGGCGTGTACTTGGCCACTTATTCAGCATTGTCTCTAAACTTGAAGCTAGTACAGGCTTCCTACTATCATAAAGACTCTTTGAAGGAGCCTCCTCTGACTGAGGTAACAATAAACAATTAAAGTTAAATTAATATGGGTTAGTGGTGTAATTCATAAAACTTATTTTAAAAAAATTGAGTGAAATGTTTTATAATAAAATGTAAATGAATGAGCAGGAATTGAATGCGGACTAATCTGCAATATCTTTCAGGAACAATTCATTGAAAATGTCCATGGAAGTGGCGTCCTGGTTTATCTTTCTGCAACCTGGCTTGCTGAGTTGTACCAAGAACTTTTGGTTTGTGATCTGTTAACAGAATCTGGCTATGACATAAATTCACACGAAAATTTTGCGTTGATAAACCTCCTTACTGGTAAGAATTTCAATTTTCTAATTATATATAATATGGTCAGATGTAGAGGATTATATTCGTCTTACATCGAAATTGCTTCAATTTCATTCAGATCTCGAAGGATTAAACAATGGCCAACAGGGATCTTATTTATTATCAGATTATTATCGATTGGAGAAAACTGTAATGAACGATAATAGTGGGCCAGATGTGCAAGCTGGTAAGACGTTATAAATTTAACCTGACCATTAAAACGATTATACAAATGTTAAGCTCAATTGCATCTTAGGCAGGAAATTCGCTCGTCGTATTTTAACTGGATGCTGGGACGGCATCCTTGAAGTTCTATCGGTGTTGTTGAATGGCAAAAATGCCATCGGTCTGTCGAACGCTCTTGGATTGATGTTGGGGACTGAAGGGGCCAAGGAAGAACACAGGCGTGCTCGGGATGCTGTAGCAAACTGTTTGGATGGTTTGCAGAAGGCTGCACGACTTAGTAATATCTTAAGTTAGTCTGACATCAGTTTCCTAAAATTTTATTTCAAAAAGGACACAACTTATTATATTAATCACCAAAATTTGTGACAATTTGTTTTAGGCGTGCACTCTAGGTGTGAATCTGTGTTTGCACTTTTGGCCGCAGTCTCTTGTCCAGTTGCAAACCACACTGATGGCACGCAGAGTCGTCAGAAAAGACTCAAGTCGTCCGTTCTAGCTCTAAAAAGTCGCCCAATGAAGTTGCATGCATCTCACATTTTAAGCATGGATGTCATTTTATCACGTGGATTAGAACTTGGAAGTTATAGTCCAGATTGCTGGAAACATGTATTCAGGTAGGTTCTTTTATTAATTTTTCCTTTAGTTTTATTAATACCAAACCTTTTTTGCACAAAAATGCTAGCCAAGTAATTTAAACGAGAGGCAGGTTTGAATCATTATTGCTACTCTAAGTTTCGTTATTTGTTTTCATTCATTCAGGTGCTGTATATATTTGGCCGAATTAGAGCATTCGTTTTTTAGCAAAGGTCTCTTGTTGAGTACGACTCCAAAACGTTCATCTTGCAAGGAAAACGATTTCGGCTCGAAATTACATCAAACGGAAAATGAAAGGCAAGAACTTTGTCGTTCACTTCGCATGGGTTCGATGCGTTTAGAATTTTTCTTCGATTTTCTTAACACTGGTTAAATGTACTCCCCTGTAGTGAGGAATATTTGCAGTTCCCAACATCTTCGCTCCATCCTTCATGTGTCACACTAATCAACATTCCAGAATTTGTTAAGGATAACGTAAACAACTTGAGCACGGGTGGCATTCTCTCGTCTGAGCAAAGCCTTCAAGCCCTGTGTGCTTTGTCACAGCTCGCCGACAGGTATACAAATTAGTTTATGCAACTTTTTAGACGGCAAAATTATTCAATAATATAATAGTTTATATTTATTTACACAGATTATTCGATGATGCGGCCTACAAACTCAATAGAAAAGCACTTCTTGGCTTCTTGAATGCGCTCTGTTTTGCCAGCCAAACGACTCTTTTTTCCACATCTGCAAAGCCAACTTCCAACAGTTCGTCAAAAACGTCTGCAACCACACGCCGTAATAATGTGTCCCTGTTACATCGCACCGCAGATGTAATGCTGAAATGCATAAGAAGCGGTCGACCTCTAATACATGTAATGCAGGCGTGGAGCATTGTCGGCCTTCATTTGATGGAAGTAAGAAATTTACACTCGTTGGCCTGATTAATTCTAAAGGCTTACAGAAATTCTAAATCATATTTTTCCAATCGTTTTAATACCAAATGCCCTAACATTTTCTTTTTATTTACAGGCAGCTTGTCATAAAGACCAGGATGTTGCAAAAAGAGCTGTCACTAGCATTCACGACATTGTCAATGCTCTTCTTGCTAGTCAGTCAGAGCTACCCTATTTTCATTTCAACGAAGCCTTGTTTAAGCCATTTGAAAATCTTCTATGTCTGGAACTGTGTGATAATGACATCCAGGACCAAGTAAGATAATATGCACTCGTTAAATGTTACTCGAAAACGGAAAATGTTCTGTGTAGTAACGATTATTCTGACCATTGCCATCATTGTGTTAGATAATCAGCTCCATTTGCGAGTTCGTCGAAGGCTGTACTACTGAAATTCGTTCAGGGTGGCGTCCGTTATTTGGTGCTTTACGTACGGTCCGTCCAACGCCAAGTTCTCACACTGCACAGGAGAATGCGAACCAGGAAGTTAATTTAAGTTCGAACCACGTCAGAGTTGTTTTGGACGTTTTCGAAGCGTTTTTGAACACCGAAAATGTCCTAGTGTTTTCCAATGCTGCGGTCGACTGTATTCTATGCTTGTTAAAACATATTAAAGGTAATTTATTAATCGCTAGCTCATATTTGTATATATTCATACAATTTGATTAACTTAAAGCATCACCTTTATTCTTTTATACTAGGTGAATTCGGAGACGGTTTGGAACCCTGCATTTCCCAATCTGCTCATCCAGATTTCTGTTTGGCATCCCTAAAATATTTGCATAAATGTTGCAGTATTTTGGCGTCTATGCAGAAAATGCCATCTTGTCCTATTTTTCATGCTTCAAACAGGTAATTAAACAATCACTACTTTTCACTACTTTTACCGGTCTTAATTTAATTTTAGTTGCAGTCGAGAAAAAATATGCGTGAGTACATCGATCCGCTCTGCGCTTGTTTACTGTGTATCCAAACATATCTGGATTCAGTCTGTATGTTTAAATTTTAAAAAAACTCGGGAAGTGCGGCAATTCCATAGGATTGCATGTAATGACGGAATGGGAAAACTTTATGTCGAGGGTTGGTTTTTGTACACGCGGCGCAAGCGCGCATCGTGTCTTTTTCACTTCTGTCACATTTAGGCTAATTTGTCCTACCGTGCCTATAGAAGTTTAACTTCAAAAGTCAGTAATTAATATTCATAGAGGAATCAACTTGGTTAAACATTTCATTATTTGTTTACTTACAGAATTCAGTTTCCTTCCTTGCAATATATTGATCCGGATATTCCAGGAGGAACTTTTGTACAGTTTGAGGATGATGACGAATGCCCCATTGAAAACGGATCCACTTTTAGAGTTGTTGAGCAACTCGAATCTTCGTCTAGCTTGAGCAAACAATTCACTTTGGAGTCTTTCCAAGACGACCTGTTGACTTTGGAACATCTAGAATCTCCATCAGGAATACTTCATGTTTGGTGTTTGATTCTGGAAGGTTTAATGGGTGCTGTTGTGAGTTCCCAAAAATCACAGTCTTGCACGATGGAAACTCTGTTCGATTTGTTGCAAAAGATTTACGAATTACCAGGTTGGTCGTCTGCTTTTCAAGTCCATCAACTTTTTTCGTATATTACATCCAATTGCTTATCGTCTTAGGTTATGAATTTGGCTTATACATCATTAATCACTTGCTGCTCCCGTCGGTCCAATTGTGGCTAAGACGCACATCAAGAATTTATCGCGGATGGGACAATTTTGCTTCCCAATTTAAACAGTGTTGTGGCCAAGTGACTGATCTTGTTGTCGATTACATAATTAAATTGGCTGGTAAGTTGTCACAATTTTCTTACTAGCTATGGGTCATCTTTTTTAGAGCTATCCTTGGAGTAATAGAGACGTTTAATGGCGTGTTGTTTTTTTTACTTTTAGAAAGTGATTTGTTAGATTCTGCTCATGGAGTGAAGTTAATGTTGTATCAACTTCTTCAGTTGTTGATTGAATGTGTAGCCCAATCAACTGAGAGCATTTCTCGCCTGGGTTGTTCTTGCATTAGGTGTGTGGTGTTGTACTTAGGGGTTTCTCCCACAAAAATTACTAGTTGCAGATGTTTATTAGATACATTTTGAAGCCTAATCGTTAGGTTTTTTGTGATATTATTCTGATGTTAGTGTCCTTTTTAAATTGTTGCAAACTCTTGTGTTTACCTTACAGGCACATCATTGTAACCAGTGGTCCAGTTTTGGTAGGCGATTTGTGGGATATTTTGTGCCAGGCATTGCAAAATGCTTGCAAAGTTAGTTTGTTCAGTGTCAAGCAGTTGATGGTTGCATTTCGGGCCAATTCTGATAACTTTTACGGAGATATAGGGCAGGTTAAAGTGGCAGCAAAATCTGATTGCTCACCTGAAGATAACGAACGATTAAAACAGCTAGCGCAACAGGTAATTGAAATGAATAATATTACAGAAAATTATGCGATTGGCGTCTTTATAAAAACATTCGGGACTAAATTGAACAATTTCTAGGTTTTCCTTTTGGACAATCAACGATCTGTGCCAAACGGCATGTTTGGCATGGATGATCCAATTGACGATGACCGTTCCTACATTTTTCTGTTATATCCACCAGGGGTTGAAATGAGTTTGAATCCAGACGTCTTTGTCGTAAAGTATGTCCTCTTAAAATTTATTAAAACTAAATGACTGAATTTTCAATATATTCCGTTCATTTTAATGGAATGATGTTTTTATTTGTCAGGGTTCCATTCCGAAGTCTGGTGGTTGGCCTTCTTTCCCATCAGATCCTTTTACAGACAATCGGTGCTATATTACTTCAAGGCCTGCCACACATCGTACCAAGTTTAGCCAACATTTTGCTCCAGAGTCCAGCCCCAACTCCTTCCTTACCAAAACGTCCGCTTGGGGCATTTGCGGATCAGTCCGAAGATGGAAGCACTCACGTGAATTTCCAGCTTCCAGGTACACAATCATGCTCTTCCAAATGTTACTGTTGCTTTTGGCTAAATTTTGAAAGATTTTTGCTGATGATTTTTTTACCATTTTAGCTTTTAGGCTTTTAGGCTTTTATGCATTTATTTATTTTGCAGGCATGTTGCAACATCTTTCCCGAAAACAGCTTTTCACTCTACTGCATTGTTTGGAAGATTCGTATAAAACGGCATGTGAATTTGATATTCGACCCGGATTAAAGTTTCTGGTTCAGAAAGTTGCTCGAGCAAATGCGGCGGCAAATCTTTACAAGCAAACTGGAGCGAGTTGGACGATAAGGTCCATCGTGCTCCTGGAGCTGTGCCTTCATTATCAGCAGTTCTCCTGCCAGGTAAAGGCGCTAGAATCTGCAAAGGAAGAGGCCAGTTTCTTCACCGAGAAAATGAAGGATACGTTTTCGGATATGTGCAACTTGTATGCAGAATTATTCATCAAAAAGGAATCTGACTGCTTCGACAGGTTACAAGATCAGCCCATATTTTTCCTAGTTGCCCAAACCGACGATTACATGGAGACAAGACACAAAAACGAGGAGAAGGCGAATCCAGCCGTCACCATCACTTTGGCCAAAGAGGAGGAAGCTGGACAAGTACTCGAGGAACGCGCTACCGAGGAGAACCACAAATCAGATGTCAGCGACGATAGTCCGGAGTCTGCCCAAGACGTTTTAGCCGAATTGGGCAGCGACGCGGACGAGGAGAAGGAGGACGACGATACACAAATCTACAGTGTCGCCACTCAGAAGGATATCGATTGCGTGGTGGAGGAATTCAAAAAGCGCAAACAACAACATGCCATGCCCACTATGAAAAGGGAGAAAAGGAAAAATCCTTTCAACGTAGAACGAATGAGGCAGCACAGAGAGCCGCAAGAAACAAAATTACCTTCAGTTTTGAAGGTTTGTGTAGCACATAAGCGGCTCCTGGATTGCATTTCTTTTGTTGTGCGTATTTTCAATTTCTAAACTAAATAATTTTGATTATTTTAAATTTTTAGGATCACGAAGCTCATGTCAAAGTTCGCACAGAAATGCTTCTTTCAGTGTTTGACTTCTTTTGCCAGTTGGATGATTCTCAATTTAAGAGACTTTTGCCATCCGTTTTCCCTTTCGTACGCACACTTGTGGCTCATGGAAATGATTCTACGCTACGCCAGATATTAGCCGAATTTTTGGATCGTCTTGCTTCTTTGTATTCATTTGGAACGGAATCTGTCTAAAACTAATTTAAAACCAGGTTAGTTTAGAACATATTAATGAACGTTTCTTTAACATATTTGGAATGATACTACCCATCATGTTAGGGGGACAAACTGCCATGGTTTGTGGCGCACTAAGATTTTCATGGCACATTATCAGTATTTTAAGGAGAGGTTTTAACTAAAAGTAATTTGAAGTTTTTGACTGATCCAAAATCCTGCCACACAACACAAGGTTTGGAAAACACCGATCTAGGTATCCCATTTTTTATATTTCAATATTATATTATATTAGCTTTTATGGTCTGGTATTTCAAAAGATTTAGTTCAAAATCAATAGACTAATTTGGAAATGGTTTAATTTCCTAGTTATTTTTGCTGATAATTGGTTCCGGGTAAGAACACTAATTTATGCATTATTATATTGTCGAATCTCTACATAACTCTAGTCATCGTGTGCTGTTTAGCAAATTATTCCGCTGTCGTTTTTGATGCGGTTTAGCCAATGCGCCTTCTGTATCAATTGTGACTTTACATTGCTAAACAACCATTAAAAAGTATTTTTATTTCAAATGGAATTTTGAATGTTGCAGTTGAAAAATAGTGTTTTTCATTTTTAGCACAGGGCTCGTATTCATTGGATAAATATTGTGATGTCGTTCACAGTGGCGGCACTAGGGTTGGTGTCACCCGGTGCGGTAACTCATGGTGTCACCCCCCTCACGACACCCCATAGTATA
>JAQGBW010000286.1:0-49088 GCA_034698625.1 Julus scanicus | reverse complement strand
TACCAATAGAAAACAGCGTTGCAAATAATAATAAAAATCTCTATTGTTTTTTACACCAGGGATGTATGGGCACATATGGTGTTTACAGGTATGTCTGGGGCCATATCTGTACTTTCAACCAGGTGTCCACTGTCACCGCCTTCCAAAAGTGTCCAAAAACCCCTCGAAAGCCCTTTTGTACGCAAGGACCAGTTTTCCATAATCATATCAATATCGCTACGAAAACAAGCCTAGGGTCCCTGAGAAAGCAAAGGGCCAGAGCTCCATTTCAAGGGCTGTGAATCACAATGGGCTTCGAGTGTTATGCCAAAGATGGCCGACACCAGGATCGACCTGACCCCTGGTGAACCCTTAGATGCCCATTGAAAAGCAGACACAAACACTCGAAAGGACCTGGAGAAAAACTTCTGCCCCCTTTTTTTTTCGAAACGAGGGGCATTTTGGGGTGACGGCCCTTAACGTGGATCATAATGCCCCCATAATCAAATGCGTTCTATATAATGCCCTAGATAAACAAGCAAGAGTCCTTAAGCAAACAGCCGCCATTTGCAATATTCGTTTACGAATGTTTTCGAGGGGCTTCTGCGCGCGAGGAGGCCCCAAGTGGGGGGGGAAGAAGTAAGGGAGTGGGGGTAAAAGGGATCGATTTTCGAATGCTGTTTTAAGGATTTCAACTTGGGTTTAATGCAAAAATAACATTCGGCCCTTTGTTACACGCACTCAAATGGCTGCAATTTCTCACACTTTTACCCTATGGGATTAACGGTGCTAATTGACACGAGGGGGCGCTGCATGCATGCTAATTCATTGTGGATATAGCCACCAATTTGTCACAGATGGTAATAATAATCAACATGGGAAAACATGGTTGCTTTAACATGTTTATAACATGTTCTTGTTTTACTTTATACTATGTATACAGTATTTTCACACGTGTTATAAACATGTCATTTTCGTGTTTTCGAAATAAATTTTTCGATTTAAAAACATTTGAAATGTTTATGGTTTTAACATGGTGTTTCTCGTGTTCTTTCCTCGTCATGTAGAAACGGTGTTTTAAAAAGAAATTAACTTTGCTATGAAATCGTGTGAATTCATGTTTTTAACATGTTCATATTTGGCATTATCATATACAGTGACAAGTTTCTCTCATATCGTTTTTGTGTTTTTTGACATCAAACATGGTTATAACATGTTCTGGTTTGGCTTTACCATGCTCTCCTAATATCATTAGTTTGACCTTTAAGATTTTCAAATTTTTGAGCAAATGAATTTGATTTTTAATGCTGGAGAGCAAATCCTCGAATATAAGAGCAAATGCTCTCCTGATATATCATCAGTTCAAAGTAAACAGGACTTTAAATTGTGGAGGAAACTCCTTTATATTTGCTTTTTATTAAGTCTTGGATTTGTGAGCAAATGCTTTCTATTTAGTTTTCGCCTGTAAATGCTTTCTATATTTATAGTTTTGGATTTCTGAGCAAATGCTTTCTACTTAATTAGTTTTGGATTTCTGAGCAAATGCTTTAACTTTAGTCTGGAAGTTGTGAGCAAATGCTTTCTACTTAGTTTTGGATTTCTGAGTAAATGCTTTTTATTTAGCGTTGGATTTCTGAGCAAATGTTTCAATTGTCAATTCCTCAAATCCATACGACTGTATTTCTGAGTAGATACTTTTTTCTACTACATATTATACTTCCGATTTCTGAGCAAATGCTTATGCTACATTAATTCAGAGCAAATGCTTCCATTGTTAATTCCTTAAATCCTATATATATATATATAAGCTATATGACATCATACATATTTTTCCCTCCAACTATATATAAAAACTGTATGTTAGTGAGCAAACACTTTTTTCTATAACTTTGATTTCTGAGCAAATGCTCCATCATAGCATACATACAGGACTCAATGTATAAATGACTGTTTTAGTTGGCTTCACATTTCCATGTGCTACATAATTGACCTTTTTGATTGCTTTGGACCTTAATCGAATCAAGCTGAACCACATTGTATTTAAGGGCCGTGAAAATTGAATCAATCGACGTTCTATTTCCGCTGTGTCAACATCAAAATGGCGGATCAAGTTGAGCGAGACGAACAAAAGGGCCTTTTCCTCCTCTCTCTCCTCATCTACGAACATTTGCATCGATCCAAACATTTCAAAAATCGATAACACACGTTTTGTCTACAGTTGCCAAGGTTCGAGGGCCCAAGAACAAAAAACCTGTCTACATTGGCCACCAGATTCCCACTGCCAAAAACATCAACAAATACAATTTCGAAAGACACATGAGCTGCTTGAGATGGAACAGTGGTAAGTAAGCGTGTACTTATTCAATCATCTATAACTCGGAAATTACTTAAGATAAGTAAGTAGTGTAAACGAGTGATTTGTTATAAATTTAACCCTCTGTCGATTGCACCGAACCAGATTATTCTAGGATTATCGTAGCCGGAGTAATCCTTGAAAAATGCTCAGTTAGAGCAAAAAGGCGCCCTCTAGCGGTTCAATAAGCAGAATTTAATCATCTATAACTCTAAAACTACTTGAGATAAGTAAGTAGTGTCAACTGGTGATTCGTTATAAATGTAATTCTCTATCGATTGTACCAAACCAGATCATTCTAGGATAATCCTACCCTGAGTAATCATCGAAAAACGTTCAGTTAGAACAAGCGGAAGTCGTTAATCAGAATTTGAATCATCTATAACTCGGAAACTACTTAAGAAAAGCAAGTAGTGTAAACGGGTGATTTGTTATAAATGTAATTCTCTATCGATTGTACCAAACCAGATTATTCTAGGATAAACGTAACCCGAGAAATCCTGAAAAAACCAAACGTCCATTTCGAACAAAAAGGCGCCCTCTAGCGGCTCCCTTAAGCGTCGTTAAGCAGAAGCGCCGCGATTGTTTAATGACGACGATATAATCGATTTCCGCTCGTTGAAATGTAAGATAATCCCCAGGCCAGATTTGACAATTTGTTAACTCAATTATGGATTGATATGGCGGTTGTCCTGACTGTCATTAAATGTATGGTTTAAGGGGGAGGAGGGGGAAGGGGGTAATGGGGATGTTTGGGTGATCCATCAAAGTGGGGGGGGGATATGAATAGAGAGGGAGAGACCATATCTTAATTTGAATGATCCACATATATATAAAAAGGAACGCCAAACGATTATATATGGGAAAATTGCTACTCGATATATACTGTAACAAGGGTCTTCTAAAGGGATCAGGATGCACCCTGTAGTAAAACACACGCTTAATGGGCCGCTAGGGGTCCCGATGTCGGTAAATTGTACTCATGAGTACGAGTACTGATTACGATTGCAGTGGAATCATATAACGCAAGTATAAAGTAGGGGGAGACCGGGGCACAGTGGGTACACTATTTAGAATCCATTTTTTTTTTTGGGGAAAAATATTTAACTCGTAACATTTTAAAAGATTAACAGATACTCGAGGACATTTGCAATTACCCATTTTGAGTACATTTTTATAATCGTTTGCACTGTACTCGTACGTTTTGAGTACATTTGCATTCAATTACTCTTTGTACTCGGTACTCAAATTCATTCAATGTACTCAATTACTGCCTGACACTGTTGCATATATATGTATATTGTAAATGGCATTTTTGACACACACTGTATGAAAACTTTAATGTACAAGACATTTTATTCCAAATTCAATTCCAATTTCAAATTCTATTCCAAATTCTATTCGAAAATGTATTCCAAATTCCATTCCAAATTCTATTCGAAATTGTATTTGAATGTTATATTCCAATTTTATTCCCCTATACGAAATTCTATACGAAATTGTATGTAAAAGTTCATTCCAAATACTATTCCAAATCCCTTTCGAAATTTAATTACAAATTCTAATTCAATTTCTATTCCAAATCGTATTCGAAATTCTTTTCGAAATTGTATTCGAATGTTTATTCCAAATGTTATTCGAAATTCTATACGAAATTGTATTCAAAATTGTGTTAGAAATTGTATTCCAAATTTTATTCGAGATTTTATTAAAAATTCTATTCGAAATCCCATTTGAAAATGTATTCCAAATCCCATTCGAAATTTTATTCGAATGTTTATTCCAAATGTTATTCGAAATTCTATACGAAATTGTATTCAAAATCATGTTAGAAATTGTATTCCAAATTCTATTCAAGATTTTATTAAAAATTGTATTCCAAATTTTATTCCAAATTCTATTCCAAATCCCATTCGAAATTTTATTCCACATTTGATTCCAAATTTTATTCCAAAAATGAATAAAACTTCAAAAACCTTTAAAAAAACGTAGAAATTTCCGGACGAAACATTCGAAATTTCTAAAAATTCACCATGTTAAAAATATAATAAAATCTCATTTCAAAAACGTTATATTTTTCCAACACATTGAGTTACCAAAAAAAAAAACACACATTGAAAAGCATTGCTATAAAACGCGATGAAAAGGTCCTTTTGTTAGGGCCTTTTATGGAACCCCTCGTTTCATTCAAGGGCTGAATTTCCCCTCGTTAAACACAACATTAACATGGAGCATTCGAATTCAGTCAACCGGAAATGTCAAAAGCTTTAAAAAAAGCCGGCTTAAAAGCTCGTTACACAAAATCCATCGTTGTTCTTTTATAGGCCCTTTCCGAAGCCAAAAAGGACCCAAATGGCTTCTGCAGACGTGGCCTTTGACCCCTTAAAGTGACGTTTACACGAAATAATGGAGTCTGCGCACAAAAGAGAACGACTGGATCATTTCGCAATTGGCGAAAAATCGTTCACAATGGAGCCATAGAGGGCGCTACGTCACAGCTTTTAAACACCATTGTAAACATGTTTTCAGCACAGACATGTACATGATACATGTTTTCATAAACGAAAGATTATGCACACATTATATTATACACATGTTTCTATTGTAAACATGCTCAAGATATCTATATAAACATGTTACAAGCATGTTAACATTGTAAAGATGTTTCAGACACCACTGTATACATGTTTAATACGTGCTAGCCTTGCAAACATGCTACAGACATCCATTTCAACATGTTTACGGCATGTTATTAGTTGTAAACATGTTTCAGACATCACTATAAACATATTCAGGACATCTATGCATGCATTGTAGACATGTGCCAGACATCATGGTAAACATGTTTCAAGCATGTTAGCATTGCAAACATGTTTTATTCATCATTATAAACATGTTTTATTGCATGTTAGCATTGCAAACATGTTGTACGACACGTTAATATTGTAAACATGTTTCAGACATCACTGCAATCATGCTCAGAACATCTATGCATTGTAGACATATTTTAGCCATGATCGTATACATGTTGAGGACATGTTAGCATTACAAACATGATTCAGACATCTATGTAAACATGTTTTATGGCAAGTCAACATCGTAAACACGTTTCACACATCACTGTAAACATGTTCAGAACATCTATGCACTGTATACATATTTTATACATGATCATATATACATGTTGAGGACATGTTATAGCATCATAAGCGTGCCATATAAATTCAATAAGACACGTGACCCATTACAAACATGTTTGAAATTCAAAATCATTGCAAACATGTTTCATACATCACTATAACATATCAACACGTACATTTTCAACACGATTATAAACATGTTTACAAAATATTGAAAAGTCGAACATGTTTAAAAATCTACTTTTTATAAGAATGAGGATATATTAGTTTTGTCTAAAAAGGTGTCCAAAATGACCACTGGTCAGTTAGGGCCTAAAGCCCCTGGGGGCTTTCATTAGTCCCCCCCCCCCACTTTTTGTCTCATTCATCACCGCATTGTTGGTCCCGTTCTTCTTTTAAGCGTGACCCCCCGTGGGTCCTAAGTGACTCCAGTTGAACCCTCGCTGATTTTGGCCCCAAAATTACTCTTAGTCACGGAGTCCCGCTGACACAGTGGCGACCCCAAACGTCTAGGGCACTTTTAGGAACAATTGCCACGTCTGCCCATATTTAACACAACTATACACCACATTCCGCTTAACATATAGGGTCAGACGCACTTTACGAGCGTTTAACCGGAGTTTCATGTCGACGTATATACGCACGCGCTTATAAAGGGTTCTAAACTGCGACGTTTATATAGAACACGACTTGAGCAATTCTAGAATTGTTTCCGCGACGAAACATATTTCATCAACGCTAATTAGCCATTATAGCTAAACGGGGATTAAATTATTTAACACCTTCTTGTACGTATTAAGTGGCAACATGTTCTTAACCGCGACGTATAGAACTCTTTCTGTAAATAGGTTTCATTATTTCCGCGACGAAACAAATTACCTCAACTCTAATTAACCATTAGCTAAACGCTGGTTAAATCATTAACATGACTTCGACAAGAAGCCCTTCTCATGCATATATTCTTAAGTGTCAAGGTTTTCTAGAACGCGACGAATAGAACGATTTCTATAAATCTATAAATATTTCTGCGACGAAATAAATTACCTGAACGCTAATTAGCCATTAACTAAACGCCGATTAAATCATTGAACAAATGACTTCCACAAAAAAAAATATTCATAAGTGTCAATTTATGTTCTAAACCGCGACGTAGAACGATTTCTGTAAATCTACTATAACATTTCCGCGACGAAACATGATGACCCAACACTAATTAACCATTAGCTAAACGCTGATTAAATCATTAACATGACTTCGACAAGCCCCCTTCTTTTACGTATATGAAGTGTCAACATGTTCTAAACCGCGACGTATAGAACGATTTCTGTAGTTCTTTAGAAACATTTCCGCGACAAAACATGATGAACCTACGCTAATTAGCCATTAGCTAAACGCCGATTAAATCATTTAACATGACTTCGACAAGCCCCCTTCTTGTACGTATATATATATATATTAAGTGTCAATATGTTCTAAACCGCGACGAATAGAACGATTTCTGTAATTTTACAAAAACATGTCCGCGACGAAACATGATGAACCAACTCTAATTAGCCATTAGCTAAACGCCGATTAAATCATTAACATGACTTATTCAAGAAACCCTTCTCATATACTATTCTTAAGTGTCAACGTTTTTCAGAACGCGACGAATAGAACAATTTCTATAAATCTGGAAATATTTCCGCGACGAAACATATATTTCACCAACGCTAATAAGCCATTATAGCTAAATTGCAATTAAATCAAACCTCCAACACAAACTCATTCAAATAAACACCTCAAAATTATTCTAAACCGCGACGTATAAACGCGGGTTATCTTCGTCGCGCGTTCGCCAAAGATGGCGTCATATCTCAAAAAACAGTTCCATCCCCCCAATATTTAAAATCCTTCTTCGATTTTCCACCTCAAATTACCGTCTTACAAAAATTAGCTGAAACGGGAGCATAAATCGTGCCCACTTCCGGCGTGCATTAGCGTTCCTTCCGGAAAAATAAAAAAAAAGAATACGAAAGTGGGCGTGTCTTAATCGTATAGTACATACACCATATATGCAGCGCATAAAACACGAAAGGATGTAAAACTCTGTTAGGTGTATATGCGCACGAGGCTAAATATCACATTCGAGTATACCTAGTTAGGATTAATAACAAACAAGAACAGTAATCAAGTTAGAGGTTTTTAAATTTCTTACCCTCGTTCTCTTCTATATATATTTCACACGCGCGTGCAGGCGTTCTTTATTTTTTTTTGAATTCCCCACCCACAAAAGTCACGCGCATGCATAAAAAAAGCATGTTGGCACATGGAACGGCAGAACGTGCGGCGGCGGCTGCGCGCGCTCTCTTCTCGCTCTCCTTCTCATCTTTCCCGTGGTGCTTTTCGCGTGGGCACGCGCACCAATAGGCGTCGTCCGCCCGAGGGGGCCGACGTTCCATTATTGCGCATTAGCGAATGCCAGCCTGTCAAATGGACACGTTCGAACGCACGCGCACCAATCGGAGAGCGCCATTAGGAAACATAAACATCGGTGGCGGCGCTAATGAGCCTATCAGGACGCGGGGACCGACTTTCTAATTGCCGACCCTGTTTTTGGGAAACGGAAAAAATAGGCTATAGGCTTCATAAAAAATAAGCCTAACCGCCAGGCGGCGCTGCTTCCAGAGGGTTTTCTGAGAGCACGCATGGCCGACTAAGCTGGACGCTAGGGGTGCGCGAGTACGCGGCTTAATACTCGACGCGACGGGTCGGAAGGTGAAAGTTAGTCCCGCGACGAATCACCACGCCGAACTATAGAACACCGATTTTTTTTCTTCTTCGGTTTCGTCGCCCTCCGGGAACATAATATTATTGGCCTATGGTCATCTGGAACAACTGCCCTCTGGACATAGTCCCGGAAAAAAAACACGTTTTTTGGAACATTTTGTGTGCTTTTTCGGCTTCGTCGAAGCTTGGAATTTTGTTGTGGAGACGGATATTAACAGAGATTTACGGGAAGAAATCGGTTCGGCGACTAATACGGTAAACACGGCTGTTTATTTTTCCCCCGCCTCTACCTCGTGAATTCTAAACCGCGACGAAAGGCATTCTGCATTCATAACGCTCGACGAAACTGAAATTTTGCGAGATTTCGGAACAAGTGTTTGCGCGACGATGATCCGGGAGTGATGTGCGAAGGTAAACACAATTCTGACGTTCTGTTTTTTTGTTTTTCGTGAATTCTAAGTTGCGACGAAGGCATCACGTTCATCTGGACTGTTCGGTTTATAACTTGCTCCGTGGACTAACGTTTTTGCGACGAAATATAAATAGTTTGCCACCAAAAAATCGAAGGGTGGTTTTCGTCGCGCTGTGGAACACATTCGGAAATAACGTTATCACCGTCAAATTTAGTCGGAAAAATACGGGTGTTGTGTGCATATTTTCCCCCCAACGTCGACAATTTAAAAAAAAAAACCGCGACAAGAACCGATTTTGAATGAAAAGAATTTGGCGACGAAATTTATAACGACAAAAATTCGGTGAAATTTTGTGTGAAGTGACGCCGGATAACCGCGACAAAACGAAACAAAAGTGCGACGAAAGTCTGAAATTCTTCCACAAACGGTGAATTTCCACGAAGGATATTTTCATCCCCACGCGAGTATTCGAAATAGCGACGAAAAATTCGACGTATAAACCAACGATTAATTTGTCATAAAATTCATTGAAATTTCAGATTTGTTGACTTGAGTCAAATCTAAAGAAAATTTCACGACAGCGAAATTCGACCTGAAAATTCAACAAAAATTCTCAGTGCATCATTATACGAATTTCCACGAATTTCGACCAGAAATTCCACGTGAAATTCAAACCAGAAATTTCAGAAAAATCCCACGAAAGTTCTCAGTGCATCATTACTATTTTCCACGAATTTCCACCAGATTTTCAAACCTGAAATTCCACGAAAATTCAACAAAAATTCAACACAAAAAATTCTCAGTGCATTATTAGGGAATTTCCACCAAGAAATTTCCACGAACGAATTACTACGAATTACATCGAATATTCGACGTAAAAATTCGACATAAAACCCCTCTAAAAACTCCATAAGAAATTCATCGTTCGAAATTCTAAAATTTCCAGGGCCCATTGAAAAAAGACCCCGATGTTTTTAAAGGGCCGCAAGTAGCTCCCCCTAGCCTAAAGGGCCGTTCTAAAATAGCAGACGCCATGATGCCTCTGGCACCCTCGCCAATAGTCCCAATGGTGACCAAACCCAAAATAGGCTTCAGCATCGAGTCCCTGGTGGGTAAGGACAGTCGCCACCCCCCTCAGGTGGCCCCCCTCAGCAGCAGCAACGACCCCCCCGACAGCCCGGGGTCCGGGGGTGGGGACAAAAGGTCCCGTTCCCTCTCCCCCCCCTTCGAGATGAGCCACCACCGTCACCACCCCCAACATTCGCCCCCCTCGTCGTCTTCCAACGTCCGTTGCGACTCCCCCGCCTCCTCGCCGCCACTCTCTCCCCCCGCGGGCCACCACCACCCCCACCCCCACCATCACCACCACCCCCCGGCGGCCGGCATGTCCCACAACCCCTTCATGGACACCTTGAACTCGCTGAAGGGAATCTACGCCCCGGAACCGACGTACGGGGGTCACGGGGGGGCCATGATGACCCCCAGCGGACTGGTGGCCCCTCAGCCCGTCTCCTGCGCCTCCCTGGCGCACCCTGGATTCTCGCCCCTCTTCCTCGGGAACATCGGGACCGTCGGACATCACCAGCTACACAGGGAGGCCTATCCCCTGTACCCCTGGCTACTCTCCAGGCAGGGAAGATTTCTGGGACACAGGTTTCAAGGTAAGCAAAGGGCCCATTTTATAGAACCACCTTTTCATTGTTGTCAGCTGAGGGCCTCTTTAATTGCCCGCCTTTTCCTCTTGTGTTCATTGTCGTATGGGCCTCTTATATAGTTCCACTGCATTGTCTTAAGAAAAAAAACCTATTTGCCCCCACCCTCCTTTACTTTTTTATTGGCGCAAGCAAAGGGCCTCTTATAGTTCCACTGCATTGTAGCAAGAAAAGGAACTATTTTCCCCCACCCCCCTTAACTTTGTCATTGTCTTAAGCAAAGGACTTCTTATGATTCGATTTGCTTATATTCATCGTCGAATTCAAAGGACCTGTTCCTCCCTCACCCCCCTTACCTTTTTCATTGTCTTATAAGCAAAGGGCTTCTTGCAACCTCCTTTTTATACTCGGTGCTTTAGCTCACGGCACACTTTAAGCTTAACTATAGAAAGACAACGGCCAAAATTGTAAGGGCACAGCATTTCTGTAATGTTTTATTGGTACATCAATTGTATATTTTCTATATCCTCCAATGCAAAATTTCGAGGCACACTTACAGGCCCTTTATACGGCACACCGGATAATTTGGAAATATATTGGATGCCCTAAACCATATTGTCGTAAGCAAAGGGCCCAACCACGTTGTTAACACGTTATTCATATATTTTTTGAAGGGCGCTAATACAGATTTGAAATGTTTAGACATGTCCTGAATGTGGACAGCTGTCACGTGTCACGTGTTACATGCATGGAGTCTCATGATGCACGGTGAATGCGTGACATTATGTGTTGCGCAATATATATTTTCATTGAAATTCTTATAAAATATTCTGAATTTCAAACGAAATTTGCAGAATTTTGATGAATTTTACAGAATTTTACAAAGAATTTTTTTTACAAATCCGTTGACGTGATCCGCAAAATTTCCGATAAAATTTTAGAGAAATTTCGTAGAAATTCATTGAAAACTTCAGTATATTTCATAAACAGAATCAAATTTCTCACATTTACATTCAATAAATATAATATATGAAATATGTATATTTTATATCTTCAAAAGTATATAAAAATTATTTTACACAAATTATGTATACAATTTATGCGCATGTTTTAACATCGAAACATGCATGCATGCATGAAATGTAGTAAAATATATACAATATCATGTACACATGAGTAATTATATAAATATATATATTTTTAATTTTTTTGATATTATACGAAATATATTCAAAATTTTATAAAAATTGATGGATTTTATAATATAATTATATATGAATGTATATATTGTTGTACTATACCTCATTATATCCCATAAATACAATGTATACAAAATATATTACAAAAATATATAATTTGTATATCGTGTTTCTATAATAATTAATCTGAAATGCCCTTTCCTATATAGGGCCCTCACAAAAAAAATCTGGTGTATAATTAGCGGTGTTAATTGTTTGTATATATACCACGTGACACGACCATTATTATATCGTTCGAATTCCACTGTTGTCAAGGCAACCGTTATAACATGTGGGACAAATGTATAATAGATCTCATTATACATGTGTATACACAAGAATTTAGGAAATGAGCTATATATAACTAAACTACGAATATACTATTATTGTATTCATAGAACTATACATGTATACAAATGTATACTATACACTGTTATAACATCAAAAGTATACAAAAGGGCATATTGCGGCCTTCATCGAGTTTGTATATATCGTATTTCAAAATATATATCAAATGTCATTTGGGGAGAAAAGTGAATTGGGCGGACATGTGTGTAATTATAAATATAAATATATATTCCGTTAAACTAACCGTTATATATAATTAGTGTCCGCCCCAAAAGGAGTGTCATGTTTGACATCGGAAATTAATGTCACGTGTTATCAAATTATACATGGATCAGTTCTAAATGCATTTTTAACGGAAATGTGGTAAATATATATTACACAATATATATGTATAAATATATTGCGCAATATATATATAATTATCTTACAATCTCTTGTAATGAAAATTTTGGGATATATATATGAACAATATTTCGTTGAAATTCGCAAAATTAAGTTTGTCAAATATATTGAAATTTTTGTCCAATTATAGCTGACATTATATATTTATAGGTTCAAATATTGCACAATATATATATATTGCACAATAATACAATATATGTCTGTTAGAAATTATGGTAATGACAATTTTTAAATTTAAACATGCATGGTCAATATTTGGCTGAAATCCGTTAAAAGTTCGTTAACATTGCAAATTTTGTCAAATATAAATATATTAACATATATTGCGCAATATATGAACCTGTACAGCCCTCATTGTTTATTTAATGCTCATGTATTTAATAAAAATTATATATATATAGGATCAAATATGATAATATTTGGAAATTCGTTGTATAATATTGAAATTTTTGTCAAATAATATCTGACATGCATATTATATTTATATAGATCCAAATATTGCACAATATATGTATACATATATATTGCGAAATCCTACAATATACAAGTCTCTTAAAATGTCCGGTAATGACAATTTTTGAACCAAATATAGACAATATTTCGTGAAATTCGCTAAAGTTTGTTAAAATGGCAATTTTTTTTGTCAAATTATATATTGACATGTTACATTTATTAGTTAAAATATTGCACAATATATACATATTGTGCAATATAATTCGAATTTATAAATCTATAATTGTATATAATGCTAACGGATGCATGCATGTAATGAAAACTATAGAATCGAATATGGACAATATTTGAAAATGTGTTATATAATATTACAATTTATGCTAAATAATATATATTGGAAGTTATATTGCGCAATATATTTCGAACTTCCATACATTATCTTGTATACATAATGCATGCCTGTCAATATCTTATCATTATATTTGAAGATATTTGGAATATGGTTAATATTGTTAATATCTCTTCCAAACACAAAAATATTGGCTAGTTATATATTGCGCAATATTCGATAATACTATTTTTGCAATATATCAATAATGAATGAATCAATAATGAATGAAAGTTAAATGTTGATAATGCTGAAAAAATGTATTCAAAAATACATAATTTTCCATTAAATATAATTCAGCATACGAAATTTTATTTAAATATAAAAATTGACAATTAAATATATTGCGCAATATATAACTCTCGCAATATATACGTGATAATAAAAAATATAAATTTCATTAAAAAGTAAATTTAATTCACTGAATATCCAAACCTAATGATTATCAATATTGTCCCAATTAACCGAAATCTGTATAAATATACATGTAGTGTTATAAAATATAATTAAACAAGGTTAAAATATATAATCATACAACATTAAAATATATAATTATACACAAGATTCTGTGTATTATTATTACAAGATTATTATGTATTATGATATATTATATCATATAAAATCTAAATAAAAATCCGTTAATCCCGTGTTCGATTGCCGGTTAATCGACGCTCCTTCCCTTATCATAAATATACGGTGTGTATAATTTGATATTCTTTTGTATATTATATACTATTGTTTTGTCTAAGGCAACACCCACGCACGTAAATCGAGTATAATTTAGCAAATAAGCGAGTCATTAAGTTAATTGCGTTGAACGAAAATACTGACTACATAATTACAGCCTTCGTGTTGTATATATGTATACAAGTGCCACACACAAACACCCGTCAGGCGAAATTATACACTCAATTATATACACCCTCACTGACTGCTGTAGATATGGAAAGGCGGGATTTTAGGAAATGACAAGTTGGGTTAAACGACCAATTAGTTAACAGAGGGTGGGTTGCACCAAAACGGAAATATCCCCCCTTCGGGCTAAATTATACACCAATTATACACCGTGCATGCTGCTGTATACGAGACAAGATTTCTGTGTGTATACAAAACGGTCAATTTAGGAAATTCCATGAAAGTTAATCGAGCAATTAGTTAACGGAAATAACAATGGACCTAAACGCCCTATAAATGTATATAATACACCAATTATATATCGCGTCTGTTGTATACAAGGAAAGATTTCTGGGTATACAAAACGCTCATTTTAGGAAATTAAGGTTAATCGATCAATTAGTTAACCGAGGGGTGGTTGCCCCAAAACGGAAATAACAATGGGCTTAAATGCCCTATAAATATATATTATACACCAATTATACACCGTGTTAGTTGTATACACGCCGAGATTCTATTAAACGGCCATTTTGTTACTTCGTATATATTGCAATACAGATATATTAATAATTTATAGGGAATAAAGGGTTACTTTATAAACCTAAATGATTAGTTTATAACCAAAAACATGTATATAATTTCCTATAATTCATCCATGAAATTATATACGTGTTTTTATAGAATTCATGAGCCAACAGCTGTTCCATTTATGTAGTCAGACATATCTAACCCTCTTATTGAATAAACACTGAAAATATATATAGCAGATGTTGACACAAATAGTGTTGCACACAAATATATACATGTCATCGGTATATAAAAGTCTACAAACTTCCAATAGAACAAGCAAATCTATAAATGTATACAAATCACATTTGAACCACGTGTGCAATTCATGTACTATACTATGCATGATTTCAATAAACAATCCAAACAATGTGTAGTATATGTATATACAACTTCAACACTGTGTTACACAAAAAAACTTGTGCAAATGAAAATTATATCACTTTAGTTTGTATATACATAAATTATATATACATTGTATATACATTATACAAATAAATCCATTGTTCAATCAATGAAATGGAGAAACAATAAATTAAAGCTTGAATTTTGACTGTGTATAGTTTTGATAAAAACACAAATTAAAAACATAAATATACAAATTATTATTGATATAATTATATTTTAGTTTGTATATACAAATAAAGTATATATATGACCAAATAAACAAATAAATTATCAAAAATGAGAAATTTATGAATTGACCACAAGAACAAAAAATACTGCATGTAAATCAAATGAATTACTACGATGTCCTATTTGTCCTATTTGTTCTATTTAGGTTCTATTTGTCCTATTTAGGTCCTTTTGTCTAATCAATTAACTAGACTCTATAACGACAGTTAATGTCCACATTAACAGATAGATTAACCAGAAAGGGCAAATTATATAACTATAATTGACATAAAAGGACATGTTAAGACAAGTTATTTGGAAAATAGGACATCTAAACATGCAGGACTAATAAGAATAATTGATAGGACAAACTAGTCTAAACATAATAATTAATAAAAAAATAATAAAAAAATTAACTAATATATAGACATTAACTAATGTTAAAGTTTATATTTAATGAAAGGACATCTTAATAATACAAATAGGACAATTAGGACAAGTTGATTGGCTGTGAATAATTATGTATATGAAATAGACTAATATAAATTTTAAAAAAACATTAATAAATCAATTACAAAATTGCAAATTAATTAATGGAAATTAACTAACTAATGTTAAACTTTAATTTAAAAAAGGACAACTTAATAGGACAAATAGGACAAGTTGATTGGCTATGCATGAAATATTTGGAATGGTCTTAACATAAATTAAGAGAAATAAAATTAATAAATAAACAAAAAAGATCAAATTAACTAATGAATGTTAAAGTTGTTAAAGAATGTAAAGTAATGTTAAAGTTGGTTAGACAATAGGGCATCTTAATAGGACAAATTAAATAAGTCGATTGGATATTTAGGACATGATACAACATTAAACTAAAATTAAGTAGCAAAAAGGACCATAAATTGGAAATTAACTAACTGACATTAACTAATGTTAGTTATAATTGGACAAATTTTACAAAATAACTTAACGGTCACAAAATTGAAATAAATTAAGAAAAGCGAGTAAAAATAATATGAAATATGTAAAAGGTCCTAAAAGTTATTAATAAAAAGTTTTGATGACATGGCGAGAACATGTGTCAAATGCATATCTGACATTTGTAGCCAAACATGTTAATGAGAAAATTTCACACATGTGTTACATGTGTGTCTGATGTCACTGTTGTAATGGTGTTACCATAAAACACTTAAATCAGATTTATAGCTTTTTGGACAAGAGCCAAGTCTTATCTGTCAAAACTACTTAAGTAAATAACAAGCAAGATGTGTGTGACACTGCTCTGTTTACCTTTGGTAAATATGTTTTGTAAAATATAAATAATGCTAAGGTTTTTATGATGTGATCCTTTTGTAAATAACTTTTTGTTAATCTTAAGTCAATTCCCTTTTCATAAAAGGGGACTCAAGACATTTTTATTCCAATGAATGCATGAATGGTATTTTATAAACTTATCTGTTGTTGACTTTTTACAATTTTACACCCTTAACTGTCACCACTATCATAAATCACAAAATTAAGTATATTCTCATTGGTTTGACTTGGGATGGGTAATTATGTAGATAGTGTATCCAGGAAATGTACTGGAAAATTCAAGGATTTTAAGGTGCATCCCTTAAATTTTAAAAGACCTCTTCCATGAATAAATGTGTGCACTTATTCAAAAAAATTAAAAAATGTTTCTACGAGGACAGAAAATGGCAACGATGGCAGTGTTTGGCATGAACTTCAAGCATAATTCCAGACTTTTCGAAAGGTGATAAATATTCAAGCACACATATCCAAACTTTTCCGATATTTCAAAGATTTTAAATTACATCGCTTAAATTTTCAAGCACTTCTTCCATGATAAAAGTAATGCAATATTTTTAAAAAAGGTTTAAAAAATGTTTTATACGTGTGCGGAAAATTCAAGTATGGCGGTGTTTGGCATGAATTTCAAGCATAATTCCAGACTTTTCCAAGGTGAAAAATATTCAAGCACATACCCCAACTTTTTATATTTTTCAGATATTTCAAGCATTTTAAATCACACCTCTTAAATTTTGAAGGACCTTTTTCAAAATAAAATTAGCACAATATATATATTTTTTCAAAAAAGCCAAAAAAATATTTCTACGAGGGCAGAAAATTCAAGTTTGAACCACAGTGCTTGGCATAAATTTCAAGCATAATTCCAGACTTTTTCAAGGTGTAAAATAATCAAGCGCATGTCCCAACTTTTCCTATGTTTCACATATTTCACAGATTTTAAGTTACTTCTCTTAAATTTTGAAGGACCTCTTTCCCGCAGTCAGTCTGCTTCTACAATAAAATCAACACAATAATTTTCAAAAAAGCTAAAAAATATTTCTACGAGAGCAGATATGAACCATAGATTTTGGCAAAAATGTCAAGCATAATTCCAGACTTTTCCAGTATGGGCACCCTGATATGGCAATATCTGTCCCATTCCAAGAATGTTTGGAAGTGTTTTTAAGCAGCATGATAATTAAGACACGATATGTACAAATCTGAATCATGTACTCATTTATATATTTAAAAATCTATGGTACCCAACTTTTGTTAAACATGGGTACCATATAAGGGAAAATGAGAAATATATATTTTTTGAGTACAAATGTCCAAATATGATTGTTGTAAGTATGTGGAAATTTCAAGTTGTCCCTGCAGGTAGTTCCCCATATTTGTAAATTTGAAGTTGTCCATGTTCCCAATTTCTGATATGGCTCTGATCTGGGTTTAGATATGGCCATGAATAACCAACTGACCGTGGGGAAAGACTGTCAAAATTGACCATAGAAGTTTAACAAGATAACTTTAAATAGTAGGGTGTCACAAAAAAATTCCACCACAGTTATTTACTGGCCAGAAAATTATCTAAAAACACAATGAGACCTTTTACAGATCCAGTCATAATTGGTCACCTGCCCCAGCATTATCCATCCCATATCTGGCTTTTCGGTGGCCCGAGACAAGAAAAGCGTCGTTCCAAACCCTGACATTACGTGTTATTACCCTTAACATTCACAAATCCAATTTTTCCTAATTTCCTCCAATTATCCCCAAAGCCCCCTCCCCCTAATTAAGCCCCTATGCGTTCACCACTACTCGTAATGACCAGTGGTCAAAATACCCGAGTCCAATCAAGTCCCTCACTTCTCACCCCCCAAACCTTCACCCTGACATCCTGAGGGGGGTGAGGAGGGTGCACCAAAAAAAATGGCCAAAAATGTGAAACGAGGGTCGTCCATAGCTGCAGGGCCTTACAAGAGACGTTTAAATCGAACAAGCTGCTAGGGTGCTCGCAGCCACCCCTCCCCTCACCTCCTTACCCCACGGATAAGTGACCGAAACCCCCCTCACGCCCCCTGGTTCCTCTTAAATGAGACAAAGTAGGCATTTAAGCACGTAACGAGCCTTAATGGGGGCAAGTTGAGAAAAAGTTGAAACTGTTGGCAGCGCACTCTATACTTAAGGATGCCGGTTAATCGACGTCAACCGATTAAATGGAAGAAGAAAAAAAGAACAGTTTATCCTTAACAGGAGGTCGTTAAAGAGTTTCAAACCAAAAAACTACTTAAACAATTTTCCCTCATTAAGACACGTCCATGTTTGCTGTAATTTGTAGGGATTTATAGGGGGGATGGGGGAAATTGGACTCCTAATATGGGGGAAGGAGGACCACGGGTGACAGGTGGGGGTCACACTGCCACTCTGACAAGGGGCACTTATCAAATCTGTTTTTCCAACAACATATACACTGGGGTTATGGATACTGCATTGTATACATGTGTTTAAACAATTTATGTTGGAGACATAATATATATTTAAAGAATTATATCAAAAATAATGTTTTATGTCAATGAAAATATTAGGTTTGAATGTGGTATTTATAATTTATAAGAACATATATATTATCTTGTATAGAATGATGTATCAAATTGGACATACTTTTAAATAAAAATGTAATAGATTATTTTTAAATATATTAGCTGCTCCAAAGGTGGTACAAGGTACAAAGATATCAAAGATAAATTTTGGAGATTTGTAATATATAATTAACACGCAAAAAAGAACATGAAAGTATGTATTTCAGCTATATTTAATCTAAAAATATATATTGTCCTAAATATTTCCTAATCGTATAGTTTCGATATGCCAAATATGGCCCATATATTACATCAAGAGACAAGCATGGCCCATCAAGAGCCAAACATGATCCATTAAGAGCCAAACTTGGCCCATCAAGAGCCAATCGTGGCTCATCAAGAGCCAAACGTGGCTCATCAAGAGCCAAACGTGGCCCATCAAGAGCGAAACATGGTCCATCAACAGCCAAACTTGGTCCATCAAGAGCCAATCGTGGCCCATCAAGATCCAAACGTGGTCCATCAAGAGCCAAACATGGCCCATCAAGAGCCAATCGTGGCTCATCAAGAGCCAATCGTGGCCCATCAAGATCCAAACGTGGCCCATCAAGAGCCAATCGTAGCCCATCAAGAGCCAATCGTGGCTCATCAAGAGCCAAACGTGGCCCATCAAGAGCGAAACATGGTCCATCAACAGCCAAACTTGGTCCATCAAGAGCCAATCGTGGCCCATCAAGATCCAAACGTGGTCCATCAAGAGCCAAACATGGCCCATCAAGAGCCAATCGTGGCTCATCAAGAGCCAATCGTGGCCCATCAAGATCCAAACGTGGCCCATCAAGAGCCAATCGTAGCCCATCAAGAGCCAATCGTGGCTCATCAAGAGCCAATGATGGCCCATCAAGAGCGAAATATTGTCCATCAGGAGCCAAATGTGGCCCCTCAACAGCCAAATACGGCCCATACATGTCCATATCCCCGTTTTCCACCCGGAAACGTTAGCTGAATACAATGCCAAAAACGCCATACGCCGCCAGAGGGTGCTGAACCGTATTATGTCTAATTATCCTCGTAAGCCCCTTAAGCAAGCAGTACATGACTTAAGTAACACCGCCATTTATGCATATGTGACACCGAGAAGGAGGAAGTTAATGACCTGTCTTAGAATCGGGACATTTTGAGTGACACATCCACGGGTTGGTCCGGGCAGAGATGAATGAGGCACGACCCCTGGTGGTCACCCCCACAAACTCCGTGGGGTGGCCATGTTGGAATGCCAAAAAAGCGCCTAAAATCACCTCACTCGACGTACGGGGTCAACGCTTACGTGTCACTTACGTGGCACCTGTGTATTCGCGCCGAATATATGGCAGACGCCAGAGGGCGCCTCCATTGCTGTTGGCGGCCATCTTGAAGAACCAAACAACACGCATTCCATTGGAATTATTGTCCAAAACTGGAACCCTATGGGAAACACACGCCCTATAGGATGGAAATGGCCAGTGAGTCCCTGGCAAAACGGGTGTTTTGTCATTAAACACCAGAGGGCGCGAATGTGGGGGTAATCGAGAGGCTTTGCGGTGGGTTTTAAACGAAGCTCCCCCTCGCGGGACAGATGGGCCATATCAACCCCTCGCAACAACTGTTATATATATTGGCATCGATTTCGTCAACATCACCATCATCGATTTTTAGGGGCTTTTTTTTTTTTGCAGCTGGTTGGAACTTTGGTCACGCCCCCTCTCTTTTTGGAATGGAAGGGGGGGATCTGGATCTGTTAAATTGGACAGTTGACCTCACCCCCCTCTTGTGAGGTCAACCACCACCAATTAATATGTATTGTCAATTTGATCAGATTTGGTGATGGTAATTAAGGGCCTTTTCATAGATATAAGTACCCGAGGGCGCCATTTTGGAAAGGGGGCGAAACACGCGTTCGAAAACAAGGAATTTTGCAATATTGTCCATCCGTGTTTGCCAATTGTTTGGAAGCATATATGGCAAAATAAGGCATTTTATGTATTTGCAGCTGCAATATATGTATTTGTTGCCTTGTTTACGAAAATATACTCCACTATCTAATAAACATAAGAAAAAATATGTACGTATTGTACACGGGTGCCACAAAAATGTCACGTATTTGTTGCTGCAATATATGTATTTGTAGTTGTAATATATGTATTTTCAGCTGCAATATATGTATTTTTTACCTTGTTTACGAAAATATACTCCACTATGTAATAAACATAAGAAAAAATATGTACATATTGTACACGGGTGCCACAAAAATGTCATGTATTTGTTGCTGCAATATGTGTATTTGTAGCTGCAATACATGTATTTTTTGCCTTGTTTACGAAAATATACTCCACTATATAATAAACATAATAAGCTAAAATATGTATTGTACACGGGTGTCATAAACGAGCGGACCATACACGGGTGCCACAAAAATTTCACGTATGTGTTACTGCAACGTATGTATTTGTAGCTGTAATACATGTATTTCTAGCTGCAATATACGTATTTGTAGCTACAATAAACGTATTTGTTACTGCAATATACGCATCTGCTGCTTCAATACATGTATTTGTTGCTGCAATACATGTATTTTTTTGTCTTGTTTACGAAAATATACTCCACTATATAATAAACATAATAAGCCAAAATATGTGTTGTACACGGGTGTCACAAAAGACGGTTTACCGTACACGGGTGCCACAAAAACTATTAATTTTGTTATTGTTGTTTAAATATAAGTATATTTTTTTCCTTGTCTATGAAAATAGGTTCGTTTATCTCTAATTATCGTAATTGTATAAAAGGGTAGCGAAATAGGAATTATATTGCGGTGTAATTATATACCTTAATAGCGTTGTTCCAAACGAAATACTTTAATTAAGCATTTAAGAAAGTTGAACATTGTATTTTTTTTGTTTAAGTTTTAAGTTTTTTGATACGAAGAAAGTTAAATAAGTTGAACCGACGGAAGTTTACAAATTTAAGCAAATTAATCCATCGTCCAAGCATGACCAGAAAACGTATATTTTAGCTTTCAAAATACACAACACGACATAAAAATAACATGTTTCCGCAGTGGGGGAAAATCAACAAATTTAACGAATGGCGGAACAAAAAAATATATAAAAAATAACAACCGGTGCGCCGCTAAGGGTCCTCAAGGTGTGCCGTGGAAATTTGAGAAAATACATTGAGGGTGTAATTCAGAAAGTTGGGTCTGCAAAAGCAATCTTGAAGTAGTTGTCCTAGCTATTACACGTTTTTTACATGTCTGATTTATGTTTGATGTATGTCTTAAACATGTTTTTTTTTACAATTTTTTACGATTATTTAATTCAAATAGTTGCTATAATCCTATATAGATTGGTTTTAATTGGTATTAGTTTTTCAACACAGTACGGTTAGTCAATGTACCACAAGCACTAAAACACGGTTTTAACATGTTACATACATGTCTAAAACATGTTTCTTTACATTTCTGTATATATGATTATTTCAAAGTATTATTAATCGGTTATATTTGTTTCTAGTTTTCCCAACAGTCTTGCATTTTAAATATAGTGAGGCTAAGTGAGCACATGTTCCACAAACACTAAAACACATTTTGTACATGTCCAGTTTATGGCTGCTATACATGTCAAAAACATGTCTTCAGATTTTTTATGATTATTTCAAATAGTTATATATAGATTGGTCCTTATACAGTTATTCAACACTGCCCATTTTGAACATGGTGAGTCCATGTTCCATGCCCAAACACTCGTATGCACTATAACACGGTTTTTACATGTCCGATTCACGCTCGATACGTGTTTAAAACATGTTTCTTTATACATTTCTCTATATGATTATTTCAACAAATAGCATTTGTAATCATACATAAGATTGGTAATAGTTTTCCAACACATGTCCGGTGCATTTTGAACAATGTTTCGATACACAAGTTACACTTAATCGTCGTTATTTTTTCCCCCACCTAATTTAAAGATTCCTCCGATTGCACGATAAGACGATAGCGTAAATCATCCGTTAAAGCTCGTTAGTTAACGACGATGAAAAACGAGGTTGTCAACGTGTACGCAAACGCAACTTACGTTTAACGAGCCTTCTCTCGTTGTCCCACACGACCGATGCAATTCATCTTTGGGACAAACTGTTTAATTAGGGCGTTTTAGGTCACTCGAGGGCGAAAACGTACAAAATAACGACTGGACTCTCAGGCTGAGGCTGTGAGGGGACAAAATGGATGCAAAAACACTACTCTCAGGCTTAGTCTACTGTTTTGGCACGATCTAAAACCGGAATTAAGCGAGACCTTTGGCCCTTTGGTGGTCATTTACAAGTCAAAAATTTACCGTTTTAGGTCTAAACTTTGAATTTTAAACTTGTGAATAGTGCATTCGACGCCATTTTTTCCAAGATTCGAATCCCCCTTTTAGTTTTTGGAACGCGTGCACGCGCGTTCCGTTTCGGGGCACGAGACTTCCAGCATGCTTGTGACGTCAGAGGAGCTCGCGCACTCGCGTGCAAAACGAAATTGTTTTTGTAATTAGCACGTGCGGGTGGAGAAATTGTATATGGCCATGGATGTATACTAGCTGTTATGGTTATTGATGGCGATTGTATTTTTTTAAGTATTTTGTATTTTTAAGTAAATTTTTTACTTTTCAAGTATTTTTTTTTTTGCTCATATTTCACGTAAAAGAAGAAATATATTTTAATATTGCGGTTGACATAATTGGTTAAGTTATAATTTTTTAAAATTTTATGACCACAAAATCGACAATTTTAATAAGAAACATAAAATAGCATAAAAATGTTGGGAAAAAAAGCTATAAAAATACGTGTATAAAAAATGTTATAGTTAAAGGTCTATTAATTACACAAAACGTCAATTTTCCTGTTTTCTATTGACAATTGTATATATATTTGATCTTGTTTTCGATAATTGGTGACCCACTTTCATCTTTTCCTGCAATTTTTTGAAATTTTATCTAAAAAAAAATCCATTGTTTGCAGCTAAATGTCGATTAATAAGAAACAAATTTGTACAGAATTGTACCTTTTTTTGTAAAATTCAATTAATTGCAGGTTTAATATTAAAAAGCAAAAAGGCGTTCTTTCGTGTAATTTTCTTTTGATTGGCGCTTATTAAATGCGTTGTTCGCCATCTAAATGCCTTAATTACAAGTTTATAACTTTCTAATTGCACCAGTTTTCCTTGATCTAATGCTGAAAATTTAACTTAATTGCCAATTAAGTTTTAACCATGCTCGATGCTCATTGGACACGACCACGTTCTTTTCACTTGTTCCAATTGACCAATTTCATGTGGTCAGGTGTTGACTTTTAGATCAGCACATTAGCACAACAGTATACCTTTTAGAGCACCACGTTTAGCACATTAGGTCAAGTGTTGACTTTGAAAACCACCACACTCAACACATTTAGGGAATGTGTTCAACTTTTCAACAACCACATTAAACACATTTGGCCAGTGTGTTAACTGTTTTATCATCACAGTCAACACAAGATGTATTGACTTTTCAACAACCATTTTAAACACATTTGGTCAGTGTGTTAACTGTTTTATCATCACAGTCAACACAAGATGTGTTGACTTTTCAACAACCATGCACATTAAACGCATTTGGTCAATGTGTTAACTTGGTTTATCATCATAGTCAACACAACAGGTCATGTGTTCACTTTTCAACAACCACATTCAACAAATTTGGTAAAAATGTTAACACAAGATGTGTTGACTATGATGATAAAACAGTCACCACAATCACCACAATCAACACATGTGATCATGTGTTAACTTTTCATAGTCAACACAACAAGTTATGAGTTGAGTTTTCGATCACCACAATCAACATGTCCTGTAAACATTTGTCCACATGATGGCTTTTAGAGCACCAAACTCAACAAATATCCCATGTCAATTCTGTGATCATCACACACTCAACACATTGAGTCAACATTAGAACAAGTGTTGACTTTGATCATCACACACTGATTCAACACATTAGATCACTTTATAACTTTGTGATCATCGCACACTCAACACCATAATTCAACACTTGGATCAGGCGTTGACGTTTCGATCACCACACTCACCACATTAGGGCAGCAGGTGTTCTTAATCTATTCCTCGTGATCATCACGCACTAAGTGAAACATTGATCAAGTGTTGACTTTTAGATCACATAAAGTCACGTGTTTACTAACTGATCATCACACACTTATCATGTCACGACTTAAATCACACACTTAACATTTTGATGAGTACACTCAACACATATTATGTAACGTGTTTACTCGATGATGATCACCATGTTGAACACGAGGTCACGTGTTTTGCGTGCCTGATGCTCCGTGTAAATATATAACTGACCGGTGTATAGATGACCAAATATCGTTGTTGTGTAAACGGTAGAAGAGCATGTGTATAGTGAAACTGAAAAAAATGCAACAATTTGTATATTCAACAAGGTCATCGTCGTTAAAAACTAAAAAAGTGGTGAATGTGAGCCAATGTCCACTCGTCCACTCGCGTCCACCTTCGTCGTAAATTGTCGGTAAAATGCTTTAGAAATTTCTTTTTAAAAAAGTTCATTCTCATTTCGATGACATCTGCACTACACAAAAAAAAAGCACGCAAAAAATAGTTAAGGAACACCCTTCATATTTGAAAACTAAACAACGGACAAAACTCGAGCGCAGCGCCATCTATGCCATTTGTAATCATAGAAAATTAAAAGAAAACGTGTCTCAAATTATATCAGTGAGTTACAAAAAAACAAACATGTTGGTTTCAGTGGAAAACATGTTTTTTATGTATAACTATGAAATATATACTTTATTTTCTTGTTTAGATAAGGTCTGTCATCCAGCTTTGATTCTTTGATATGTGTACATGTGTATTACAGATAGGGTTATATATTCTATTGCTAGATAATATAAATTTTTTGATTCACATGTTTTCTAACATATCAAAATATATATTTTTCTTGTTTAAATTTTAATTATATATTATCTAACTTTAATTTGTGTGTTACAGATTAGGTAATATAATATATATCGAGGGACAAAATATAGTTTTTGATTCACATATTTTATGGATTATAAATATAATGGGACAATATTTCTATTGTTTGAAAAAATGACTTAATTTAAATACATTCTTTATTTTCTTGTTTAGATGTCAATTATATGCCATTCATCTTTGATTCTTTGATATGTGTGTTACAGATCGGGTTATATATTATATTGCTAGACAAAATATATTTTTTTTGGTTAGATGTTAATTATATATTATCTATCTTTAATTTGTCTGTTACAGTAGGGGTAATATAATATATTGATGGACAAAATATACTTTTTGATTCACATATTTTATGGATTATATTGTTTGGCTCTTGATGGGTCATGTATGGCTTCTGATGGGCCATACTTGGCATTTAATGGGCCATATTTGGATTGTAATGGGCCAAATTAATTTGGCTCTTGATGGGCTATATATGGGTCATTCAAGCTTTCAACATATAGAGGTGACCAATTTATAAGATGTATACATGTGCACAAATATAACTATGCATGCCACCCACATATGATTTTTCCACCCTAGAAATATATAAAAAGTATATATATTTAAATATGTAGACAATAAGGTGAGTGAACTTTTTAATTTATATGTGGTTAGGAAAAAGTAGTTTCTCCAATTAATCCTAATTAGGAAATGTCCAGTGCACGCGCTTGGCTGACCAACCGATTATCCGAACACGAATGTCACATATCTATACATGTCGTACACAACGCGACGATGAATTACGACAAAAAACATGCACATGTCACATTTCAGGATATATTTAGGACATTACAATTTATTAGTTATAGCATCCCGGGAAGCAAGCATTACATACAGGGTGGTCACAAAAAATGGGGATCCTTTTTCATAAACTCTTAACTTTTTTTGATCAAAGCAAATCCAATTTTGCACAAAAATAAGCAACACACATAGGAACAAAACAGCTATTTCAATTTGTACTCAAAGTGCCTTCCATCCACTGCAATCAATCCCCCTAAATAACCTCCTGTTTCTTGTCTTTTAATTTTTGTTGTTTTCTTTAACCATATAACCCTCAAATGTAACTCCTTCAGGCGAGACATGCTGAGTCATGTGATGCCCTATAAATTCACTTGGCACATAACCGGATGTGGGGACAATGGACGAGTTGATTACTGTTTGATCAAGTTCATCCTGAGGGGCCTGAAGAATTCGGGCCCCTTTTCTGGAACATATCTAGGCCGCAAAGCGAGGTATGGGTGTAAACCGTATGTGAAATATACAATTACCATTTTTCCATCGGTTATTCCGGATAATGGGTCCATGCAAATGAGGTCCCATTATCCGGAATGCACACAAAAAATCACTCCTGGCCCTGTGAGTGTGGGGTAATCGTAATAAAAAACTAACAGTGGCTGGTGTTATCTCGTGTTTTGCAGGCTGTGAATATGACGGTTATTAGCATAACTAAATCACGTTTTTCAATAGGCAAAATAGGATAATTTACATGTTGAGATATGCAAATATTTTAAGCTACCCCCACGACGATTTTACTCTTTTTTTACCCCTTCCCCCTACAAACATCACCTTCTTATTGTACAAATATGACACAAAATATGAAAAAACTTTTCTATAAAATCGATATTTGGTACAGAAAAAAACACGAAATATCCATAAAAAATGCATGACTGGGGAGGTTATGATGGAAATTCCAATCGTACAGGAGTGTATGAAAAATAAAGACTAATCTGAAGACCTGATAATACTATAGTTAAATGAGGAAATTGTATACAATGCATGTTCGAAATGGACTGCTAGTATTGGCAGTATAAATATAGCATTGATGGTATACATAATATACGTGTATGGTTTAAGTGAGTAGTAAAAGATAATTTTAAAATAATTATGCATGTACTTTTTACAGAAAAAACGAATTTTTTGCACCATTTAAGTTAAAAAAAAGTTCAGCATTTGAAACACTCCTTTATAGTCGCTAATTTTGCTAACATGTTCACAAAGTTTCCATTTATTTGGGTAATAAAACGTTTGAATTAACATTCCATATTTTTTAAATTTTCAAGTTAGACATGCACTCTCGTGTTTTATTCGTTCGTTAAATTCAATAATTATGCAAAATGCGTTTCATAAACCGCGAGACTTCTTTGAAGTTTTTCAAAAAACGCTCATACATTGAGTAAAATGAAGAAAAAAACACCTGGTAATATTTACAGAATTTTAAAAATTATGAAAATATGCAAAACAAACAGAAGTTGAATTTGTATGGCAAACATATCTTTATAATTTACGACAGAGACATCAAGGCTTGTCTTTAAAATACCAAGTTTTTTTTTAATAAAACACCATTTTATGGCAATTATAGGCCTCAATCTATACATTTTATAGTCAACATTTGTTTTTAATAAATATGCAAATTTGAAACATGTTTCATTCAGAAAAATATGTTTTGAAACATGTTTCATTCAGAGAAATGTATTCAGTACAGTGGTTTGAGAAACACTTATCCTGAGAAATACATTGCTTACACTTTTGGTATGTGACAGAACATTTACAATTAACGATTTGAAAATTACAATGTAGCCATTATATTTCCATTCAAAAATACTTTAAGAAGTACACTTTAAATTCAGACATTTTAAAAATACTTTTTTGTGAATGAAACATTTTTGAAATGTGTTTTTATCTGAATTAAACAATCTTAAAATGTATGTTTTGAGTGAAACATTTTTTAAAATATACATGTGAATGAAACATGTTCTGAAATTCATTTATCTGAATGAAACAATTTTCCAAAATATATATTTCTGAATGAAACATTTTTATAGAATATATTTTTCGAAATGAAACATTTCTAAAATACATTTTTCTAATTAAAACATTTAAAAACAAAGAAATCCCTAAATAAAACATTTTTTAAACATATTTATCTGAATGAAACAAATTATAAAACATATTCCGTGAATGAAACATGTTTGAAATTATAGTTTTCTGAATGAAACTTGTTTAAAAATCTATTACATTAAAAACATTCACAATGAAAATGCAATATCCTTTGAAAATAAACATTTTTCTGAATGAAACATTTGGTGCAAACATATTTTAAGTTCAATGTTTCAAGATTCACCACGTGATTCACAACTCTGTACATCATTTTTGAATTTGTTGAGGTCAGTTAAGCGTGGTTTGTTTTTAGTTTGAGTCCTTGTCACAATAAACGAAGATCACTTAACACTTCTTACGACTGCTCTTAAACATTGTTTAAGTTTTAATCGGTGATTAATCAAAATGATTTATTAATCCACGTGGCCAATGGTCATTCGAGCTCAACATTTTCAACCTTTATTTAGTTTTATCGCGTTTTTTATGACTGTTTATGAGACCCATAAAACCCATTGCACATTTCGCGAGTGTCTACTGTGACTTAATCTCCGATTAATTACTTAATGAGCGTTAGTGCAACGCTTCACGATGCATGGCTCAGGTATAATATATACACACATAGCGTGCTAATGGCTCTTAATAAAACTTCACATAAATTAGAGCTCGTAAAAACACCCTTTTTAACAACAAAAACAAGCTCGATCTGGATATATTGTAAAATAATCACCATTAACGTTGTTTTTTTATTTTATTGGTGCAAAAAGGAAATCATTAAGAGTAATTTGGTTTAATAAGCGGAGTTTTATGGCAAACGGAACTCCACATTAAGGGAAATTTCTTAGTTTTTTTATCTACTTTTTTGGAAACAAAAATCAAATTTTATGAAAATGCATTGTTTCCAAATAGTTGTGGTCACGGAATGGATTTCAACCTAGTTAAAATCTTGCTGAAAACAGGCGCATGCGCACATGCACATCATATACCCTTAATTGCTGGACAAATTTTACAGATCTCATATGCATATAGATGTCATAAATCTAATTACGTAAATAAGACAATGCATTTTACACGGGTGCCACAAAAGTTGGATTGCCATACACGGGTGCCACAAAAATTTCACGAACATTATATTTCTATATAATGTACGTCCATATATAACCCCATAAAATGCCATATATGGTTTCAGCCATGATATATGGCCCTATATGGGACATAATATGGCATATATGGGGCCTATTATGGCATAGATGGCCCTATATGGGACGTAGTTTGGCATATATGGCCCTTGTGTGTTGCAATATGGTAGTATATATGGCCCTACATAGGACGTAATATGGCATATATGGGGCCTATTATGGCAGGTAATGTCATACATGGCCCTATATGTGAGGTAATATGTCATATATGGCCCTATATGGGATCTATTATGGCATATATGGCTCTATATGGGAGGTAATATGGCATATATGGTCCTATGTAGAACGTAATATGGCATATATGGCCCTATATGGGATCTATTATGGCATATATGGCTCTATATGGGAGGTAATATGGCATATATGGTCCTATGTAGAACGTAATATGTCATATATGGCCCTATATGGGATATATTATGGCATATGTGACTCTATATGGGAGGTAATATGGCATATATGGTCCTATGAAGAACGTAATATGGCATATATGGGGCTTATTATGGCATATTGGCCCAACATGGAACGTAATTTGTCATATATGACCCTATATGGGAGGTAATATGGCATATATGGTCCTATATGAGATTTAGTATGTCATATTTGGGACCTATTTTGGCATATATGGCCCTATATGGGAGGTAATACGTCATATATGGCCCTATATGGGAACTATTATGGCATATATGGCTCTATATGGGAGGTAATATATCATATATGGCCCTATATGAGAGGTTATATGTCATATATGGGACCTATTATGGCATATATGGCTCTATATGGGAGGTAATATGCCATATATGGCCCTATATGGGACATAGTTTGGCATATATGGGCCATATTATGGGATATATGGATCTATATGCGAGGTAATATGCTATATATGGCCCTATATGGGACGTAGTTTGGCACATCTGGCCCTTATATGTGGCAATATGTCATATATATGCCCATATACTATATATGGGACATAATATCACTAATATGGCATATATGGCCCATATTTGTTGAAATGTCATTTATTGCCCTATATGGGAAGTGCTATGGCGTACCTTCAACACTCCACTTCCATGTGTTTATAGGGAATTCCCAAGCCGCAAGTATGATAGCGTTAAACGAAACACCGCAGCGCTAAACGAAACACGAGAGCGTTAAGCTGGGTGAACCGCCTTTTTACCGCAGGAATTTCTCACCCCGAAAGACCGTGGCTTCGGGTGTCTGACCTGAAGTTGGGGGTGTGTGTTGCGGGTGGGGGGGAGTGAGGGTTTGAGGGGTGACAAAATGGTCACCCTGAGCGACCCTGGTGGCGCTAGTTGGTCGGTATTAAGTCAGTCGTAAATCTGTATAAGTTGTATATATATGTCCAAGCATGTCGTCCATCGTTAATGTCTTGACCGTGTATAGGAAGGAGCGTTGTAACGGCGCTCTCGCTCGTCTCGTTAAGCGCCCTCTGCTGTCACTCTTAAACCAGTCTTAACGAGCGAGTTTAAACTGCAATTGATGTTAATGCGTTTCGTTATTGCGCTCCTAAACGCCTAGCTCACATATTTCACCCATTTTCTCCAAGCTACTTTACTTATCTTTTTATCGCTTTTTTTTGCCTTTTTTCACGGGGGTTTTAAATGACAAAAACGACTTTCGCGGCACCCTGTAATAAATTCTATTCGCTTAGGCGGGGGGTCCAAAGGGCCTTCTGGCTTTGGGGCTCTCTGTGGAGTATAAACGTTCAAAGTTGAGAGCTGGGAAGCATGTTTAAACAGCATTTGCACATAGGCCTAGGCATGTCAAGTAACATTTAGACCTACATATATAGACCTAGATCTAAACTTGTAAGATTTTTAACTAGTCCTCAACATGTAACACATGAACCTAGGTCTAGACATGTAACATTTGGGCCTGGACTTGTAATATTTGCACCTAGACCTAGTCATGTACTATTTGAGCCTATATATAGGCCTAGACATGTAACATTTGCACATAGACCTAGACATGTAACATTTGCAAATAGACCTAGTCATGTAATATTTGGACATATAGGCCTAGATATGTAACATTTGCAAATAGACCTAGTCATGTAATATCCGGACCTATAGGCCTAGACATGTAACATTTGCACATAGACCTAGACATGTTATAACATTTGAACCTATATATAGACCTAGACATGTAATATTTGCACCTAGGCCTAGTCATGTAACATTTGCAAATAGACCTAGTCATGTAATATTTGGACATATAGGCCTAGATATGTAACATTTGCAAATAGACCTAGTCATGTAATATCCGGACCTATAGGCCTAGACATGTAACATTTGCACATAGACCTAGACATGTTATAACATTTGAACCTATATATAGACCTAGACATGTATTATTTGCACCTAGGCCTAGTCATGTAACATTTGCAAATAGACCTAGTCATGTAATATTTGGACCTATAGGCCTAGATATGTAACATTTGGACCTATAGACCTAGACGTGTAACATTTGCAAATAGACCTAGTCATGTAATATTTGGACCTATAGGCCTAGATATGTAGCATTTGAACGTATATGGAATACTTACAGTGGTTATTTTAATCCCTGGAACTGGTAACTTTTGGGACACCAGATCGATACAACTTTTTATTACCGATAGCGAATCTTTTTGAAGAAAGAATACGTGATGGGCGCCATTCATCTCAGTTAATTTTGCAAATTCACCGATTTGCATGTTTAGCAAATCAAATGAGAGAAAACAAGAAATTAGTATTTTTAAAATGGTTGAGTTTTAAGAACTGATTAAATAAATCACCGGTTCAATCTTAGCCAGCTTGTTCAGATTAAAATCAAGTTTTAATTAACAAAAATCACAATAGGATTTTCCTTTAGCCCGTTAAGGAAAACGGATTTATAAAACACAATAAAGCTGAAATACATTATTTTAACCACCTATCAGTAAACCACGATATTACTGAACCTAAGTGGCATAGGTTATGCTAATCAGTTACGTTTAAAACAATCTTAGTTAACTATATATTTAATTTAGAACCGGTTTTCATTGCAGGTGAAAACTGCTATTACAAACAAACAACCAATATACAAGTCCAGCTCCCTACAAAAACAGCAGTAAATTTAATATTCAACTCTTGAATCTTAATCCTTACTTATGCACATAAGGGGCTCTCCACTAACCCCTTAAGAGCATCTTAAAAACCCCAACCAATCTAATGCATACAACCAAATACAGCTGTTCAGATTCCAGTAACAAAAGCAGTACAAGGAGTAAAGCACGACTTTAAAGTCATACTTAAGTTAAAATACTCAACGCAGAGCAAAAATTCATCACTTTGTGTACAAAATGCAAAAACCCTTCAAAAACACAACATAGGCAACACAACAAATTACACTCAAAGCCAGTGATTCTAAGGAAGGGAAGAAATCCTGCAAACAATAACAACAACAGATTTAACACTCAGCTACCTAGCTTTTAAACCCTAAACACTGCGCCAGCACGAAGAACCCCACCTATCAGCTAAGTTCGCAACCTCTAGGAGTAGCTGCAAACGTGTCGCGAGTGTAACGCGGTTCTCATGGGATGCCCCCACCCGATGACAAGGCTCCCCCCGGCCCTTAGCGCTCCGCTCATGTACTTGACCGCCGGCGGTGGAAGGTCAGAGGTCATATGTGGGCACAGGAGGAAGGCTGCCATGTAGCACAACCTTGGAGCACCGGAAATGGGGCCCATGATATTCTAGGGAACGTGTACATCTCGTCGGTGTTGTAATGACTGTTGTATGTTCCTAACCAAAAAAATGTGACGTGCTTGGTGCGTGCCACTGTGCAATGGCACGCGTGAGTTCATTTGAGAAAGTTAAATTTGAGCAGAAAAAATAGGGATTAGGGAGTTCAAGAATCCGCTGCAAACTCGTAAAGATAAAAAAGTACATGTTAGCAATACAAGCAATTTGAAATGGTAAAATGCGCAATTTGATTTGGCATAAATTTACAAAATGAAACCACAGTAGTGGCACTTTGGCTGACGTCCTTCAGTAGGTGTCCTTTGGGATGCTGAAAGGAAGAAAACCCTAACAGAGCCTGGAGATGTTCCAATTGAACTTTTGAACTAGAAAATGAGCTAAGCCGGTGGAGACGGCTTTGGTCATGACTAAAGACCACTATCACTATTATCGTTAACGGGCTCTGTTTAAGGGGTGAACCACTGGCTTAAAAAATGACACTTAACAAGACGATCACAAACAACGAATAAGGACCTCACCCGGGAAAATGTTAGATATATATTTTTTTAAATTTCATGTATTCTAATTTAAAAAGAAATAACCAAAACATTTTTCCAAAAGTATTTTTTTATTTTATTACTATTTAACTTTTATTTAACATATGATAACCCTTGAGAAACTGTCAAAGAAAATGTTGACCCTTATAAGTGAACTGAAATGTTTATTACTGGGATCCCTTGGGAAATTTTCGTCGCTTTTGTACTTACTACTTAAGATGTCTTCAACAAAACATTCCGATGAACAGGTCAACGAAGCTTCCAGAGTTTGGTTGACCGCTACAGCCGACACCAGGGTGCCCCCCGAGCTGCGATCACACTGAACACGAGACCAACCGTGTCTTAATGACGCACGTGAATCGACCGAGGGTCAGCAAGCTGACCTCCAGCGGTAGTTCACCTACCATGGTGCCCTCATAAGGAGAACGCCATACGCCCAGCGCCGTACCCAAGCTGACACACCAATGCTTGCCAAAGGGTTCAACTGCCCAAAAGTTACTTTCGTTGCCTTAGAAGAGTGGAATGTTCGTCTGTAGAACGTTGGCATCATCTATGGAAGTAAAGAAAATAACGAATAAAGCATAACAATATAATTAAGCAATTGTTAACAAGTCAATAATGTACACTTATTAATTGCGTATTCTGAGTGGAGGTTAAATCACGACCACAACTAGAATAGATTATAAATCACATTCAACAATTATGATTATATTGGACAGAAAGAACAAGCCAATTACCATTTATGGATGAGCGGATCGTAACTCGATGTCTTCGATGCACAATCCCCGATTATTCCAACATCGGAGGGTAACCACTGGGTCCAAACTCCACTACCCATCTCTGGATCAGTGGAAATCTGGGTGCCAGCCAGCCATAATATAACAACACGGTTCCCCTTCACGCTTCATGGTGAAGGGGTGTCGTCACGGCACGTCGTTATACTGACGGGTACACTAGGGGTGAAAGAGACCACGAAAGACTGGGCCATCCCTGGTTACTCCTCATCGCCCGGATAAACCGAACTCAGAGGTTGCGTTTGACCTGGAGGCTTTCCGAATCCAACAATCCGGAAATCTTAAGTTTGTTGTCATCAAACTCCCCCTCCCTTTGGCTGCTAACGGAATGAACCCTCGTATTCCGATAGCTATAGCAATGTTAGGAATAATAAGATGCACGAGTCATCTTTCTTATATATGAGTTTGGGGACTGCCACATCATCCTATGGGCCTAAAGGAGCAAAAATGAAAAGTCATTAGGTTCAAGCATTTCAACCAATATTGTAAGACGTGTTTGAAAAAAAATATTCAAGTAAAAATAATATTTGGCTAAATTGATATTTTATTAAATTACTTTATACTCAGTGGTGGACAAAACATTTATTTTTTCTAATATTTACCAAAATATATGGCATTTTTATTCCCTAACAGTGGCGGCTCGTGTATAAGCATTGTGGAACTGCAGCACCCCATATCACTTGATATCATTAATAACATTTAATATAATGAGTCCTTTTGTAAGAGGTCTAAGGGCCCGAATCACCGTTGACACACACAGCCGGACACGAGATATAAGAAACTCAGTTTTAATTCAAACCGCAGTGAGAAAATAGAATATTACAAACTCAAATCACGCGGGCTGCAACTTCGCAGCCCCGAAAAATACAACTAAACCCAGCCCGAGCTCGCATGTGCACGCATCCCGAGCTGACCTCCTTGGCCAGCTCTCAAACCCGGACTGCCCTCTCTGTCGACCCGAGCTTTCCAGCAAACCTTGTATGAAATGCTGGTCAGCTCGGGGCAACAGAGTGGTCACATACTCGACTCCATGTCCCCCACATTCCTGGCGCGCATAACGTGCACCAGCCGACCCCGCCCAAGAACATAACTCCCGGTTCTTTCTAATTTAATTCATTCTGATTTTATTCTTTAGCACTCCCCCAGTTAATGAAACAAGATTTAAAAAAATGTCATATGGAACTATGTGTTTCACAGCTCCAGCTGCATGGTGTTTGACTGTTGTGCGCATGCTCCCTCAGTTATCACTGGTGCACTTCATGGCAATACTCCGCAGCACCCTCACTTATTTTTTCTACGAGCCACCACTGCCTAGTCATATGTAATATCCCTAGTGGTTTGTTGAGTATAAGTAGAGTAAATGCGTTACTCATGTTTTGCGATCATAAAAATGTTCGCCCAAATTCCTCTCTCATCTTAAATGAAAACACAGTTCGTGTTGACTCGACCTTTTTATGGCAAATGTCAACGCACTATTCTCTACACAATTTATACTATTCTACGTCATCACAGTCAACATTCTTGTTTTCTTAGGAAATAACAAAATCTTTGTACAGACTTATGAAAACATTGAGAAAACTTTTTAAATCTTATTGCTAAGCCTCCAGAAACATTCGTAAACTTATTTAACTCATTAAATACTTGCGCAAACATTTTGCTGATTTCTGAAACATTTATCTATGTAAACTTTGTGCGAAATCATTGAAAACTTGTGCAAACTTTTTAAAGATTGTAAAGCTTGTTCAAATCTTGCTAATCTTCCTTACAATCTTCGTAAATGTTTGCTTGATGAGCTTCTGAATCTTTGTAAATATTTGAAAATCATTGTAAACTAAACTTGTTTAAATATTGTGCAAACGTTGTCTTGTGAGCTTCTGAAGCTTTAGAAACATTTGCCAATAGTTACAAACTTGTGCACTTGCATTTTTACAAATCTTCTTAAGATCCTTGAATACTTTTGAAATCTTCTGAAATTTCTTTATGCAAACTTTTGAAATCTTCTGAAATTTATTTATGCAAACTTTTGAAATCTTCTGAAACTTTTCTTTATGTAGATATTGTGAAAATTCATGAAAAACTTCTGCTAATATTGTACAAACTTGTTAAAGCTTTTTCCAATCTTGCTAATCTTACACAAATCTTTTGTAAATATTGCGCAAATATTGTCTTCTTAGCTATTGAATCTTTGTAAATATTTGAAAATCATTGTAAACTTGTGCAAACTTTGTCTCGTGATCTTTCATCACAACTTTTCATATAAACTTTGTGAAAATTCATCAAAAACTTATGCAAATATTGTGCAAACTTTTTAAAGTTTGTGTTAAAATCAACTCGACATTTTACAAATAGTTTTTTTTTGTTGAAATTTTTGAAATTTGTGTGTGCAACAACGTGTTTGAAATAGTATCCATGTTCCCCTCCTGTCCCTCCTCTCAAATGTAAATTCCCGAAATTCTGCAAAATTATTTAGTAACGGGTGATTAAGTGTGACGGCCCTGCATCACGTTCTTAACCACGCCCCCTTTTTTTAAAGCCCCATTTATCACGTGCCGCCGCCATGTTGCCCCTATATATGGGTTTCAAACCCCCTGAAACACTTAATTCGTCACCCGGGGTGAAATGGAGACCAGCCAAATTTCGCCGCAAATTGACCGAAACTGTTCCGCACGTTTAACTTTTTTAAAGAAAAAAAAATTGGGGGATATTTGGTTACTCATTGGTACTATTTGTACTGACCCAAAGGACTTCCAAAAATGCGACTGCAGCGACACCCCCACCCACATTACAGCCAAAGGGCAAAAAAAAACTGTATATTTCAACTTGTATAAGAATCATGTTTGGGGCCCAAAAGGACCTTTTTTTTGGCCATATTAAACTACAGAATGGACATATATATTAAAATCCAAGATGGCGGGAAAAGGTCTTTTGAAATGTGTGGGAAAAAGCGTTTAAAATTGAATGTGGTCAGTTTGATTTATGTTGGTCGGTCCAGAAGGGGGCGCTTCGGGTAAAGGGGGCGCTGCTGGCGGGGGGTCTTAACTTGTTTGCCTTGTCAAATTACCCTCAACTAAAAACTTTTGTGTTTCTACAAAAAGCCGTTGGTGGAGCTGTCAAAAGTTACGAGTGGGTGCCCTTTGCCTCATGGACCAGGTCTATCTTAATTCCTTAACGGCCGATTAGTTAATCACCGATTAACTTCACTACATCGCCCTTCATTGTTCATCACCTGTTTGTGTGCTCCACATATATATATATATATATATAACCACAATTTACTGTATTACGATTATATCAGTTAGCATGTTGCACCATACAGGGTTCATCTTCCTTAACGGCCGATTAGTTAATCGGCGATTAACTTCACTTCATTGTTCATCACCTGTTTGTGTGCTCCATATAATATATAACCCCAATTTACTATATTACGATTAAATCAGTTAGCATGTTGCACCATACAGGTTTCATCTTTTTTAACGGCTGATTAGTTAATGGCCGATTAACCAACAGCTAATATAGTATATATTCTATCCTATATAGTACTTATACAGTACTTGCATGTCCCATATAACCCCAATTCACTGTATTACGATTCTATCAGTTAGTTAGCCTGTTGTCCCATACTGTGTCTCAATCTCTCTTAACCCCCGATTAGTTAATGGCCGATTAACCAATACCGTGTATATATATATATATATATATATATGTATATTCTATCCTAAATGGTGCTTATACAGTGCCCCACATAAACCACTATTTGCTATATCACGATTGTTAACATATTGCACCATACAATCCCCACCTTCCGTAACGGCCGATTAGCTAATCACCGATTAACTTTACTACATCGCCCTTCATTGTTCATCACCTGTTTTTGCACCTCATATATAACCACAATTTACTGTATTACGATTTTATCAGTTAGTTAGCCTATTGTCCCATACAGTATCTCAATCTCCCTTAACGCCTGATTAGTTAATCGCCGATTAACCAGTAGCTAGTAAATAAATTATATCCTAAATGGTACTTGCACAGTACTTATCCCACATAAACCACAATTTGCTATATCACCATTGTTAACATACTGCACCATACAGTCCCCACCTTTCTTAACGGCCGATTAGCTAATCACCGATTAACTTAACACCATCATCCTTCACTGTTCATTAAACACCTATATGCTCCATACATAAATTATTCACATATAAATAAGATTATATCAGTTAACATATACTGTAGCACTTACAGTGTCCATTTTCCTTAACAGCCGATTAGTTAACGGCCGATTAACCTTTCTCTTTTCTTAATTCAATCTTTTCGTCGCCTCGTGTGTGTGTGTGTGCATGCTTCCGAATGCGTATCTTTATAATGTCCTTAATTAATGATCGAAGAGAACAATGGCTTTTTTAATGGGTGGTGTCTAATTAATCGTCCGTTCTATTTTGGAATTGCCGTCGTCCATCTTTGTTTTTTTCCCCGTGTCCATGAGCTTACATAAATTGTCGATCGATGGCGCCGTCCTTCGTTTAAAATGCGGCTACGAATTAAAGCCGAGTCACGAAGATGCAGCAGCCGATTAATGCAGGGCGATTAATAACGCATTATTATAACACGCTCATTAAATTAATGTCTAATCTATTATACGGTGGCGCCCTCCTGCGGCGACTCCTCTCACCTTTGACCCCTCGTATATAGAGCGAGTAATACATAGTATAATAATAATAATAATAGCCGAGACGCCTCTTCGCATTAACACCACACACCCCTCCTCGTTCAAAACACAACCCCCACCCTCTCTAATACAGGGTGTCTCCAATTAAATTACAGGGTGTCCTCTTCCCCCCCTTATGGAAAGATAGAACACGTGGTCGTGTCAACGTCACACCTGTGACATTGCACCTCAGTCATCCGAATTTATAATGAACACCCTGGAATCATTATACAGGGTGTCCGAAATTAGAGTACAGGGTGTCCCACCTCCCCCGATCTAATTGGCAACGTTATACAGGGTGTCTCATACGAAAGTACAGGGTGTCTCATACGAAAGTGCAGGGTGTCTCATACGAAAGTGCAGGGTGTCTCCAATGAAAGTACAGGGTGTCTCATACGAAAGTACAGGGTGTCTTAAATAAAAGGGCAGTGTGTCTCAAATTAAAGTACAGTATGTCCCAAATTAAATAAAGGGAGTCTTAAACGAAAATACAGGGTGTCCCTCCTGCATAGTTACGGGGTGCCAGTTCAATGTCCATGGTGTACTCATGTCGTGATAAAACACGTGTTCATGTAAACGTCACACGTGTGACATGTCCTTGGTGTAGGGGCTCCGTAAATGCACATGTCTCTGTGGTGGTTTAACACAACATGTGTTTTACATTGACATGTTCAAAGGTGTAAAGTACACCTCAGGTCATTGTAATCAGTATACAGGGTGTCCCCTCTTTGATACAGGGGGCACCATAAATACTGTCATTGTGATGGTTCATGTGTTTTACATCAAGATGTTCAAACGTGTAAAACTGTAAAACACACCTCAGCTCACTCACCCTATCCACTGTACAGGGTGTCTCCAATCATTATACAGAGCGTCTCACCTCATGAATTGGTTGCGCCAAAAATGCTGTCCGAGGTGGTTCAGAAGCAAAAATGCTCCAAAGAACATGTGCTTTACATTAACATTTCCCCACGCGTAAAATACACCTCATTCTATTTGAAAATATAGTGAAACTCTATTCCCTGTATACAGGGTGTGTTTGTTTAATCATTATACAGTGTCCCTTAACATTTTCATTGAGCGCCAAAAGTTACTGGTGCCACAAAATGCGATTAAAGCCACGTTCCGAACGTGTTAAAAACGTGTGCACATGTTCTATAATGTAAACCCTGTACACAGTGTGTCTTCAATCATTATATAGAGTGTCCATCCCAATTAACAGTGGGCGCCAAAAGCTACTGGTGTCACAAAATACGCTTAAAGCCACGCTCCGAACATGTTAAAAACGTGTAAATCACATTTGTATATAATTTACATATCTAATACACTACACAAACATATTGACAGCGTGCACATGTTCTAGACACGTAAGAAAACAAGCTTAAAAACGTTCTAGACGTGTTACAAAAAAAACTTTTACACAAAACTGTTACTAGCAGTTAATTCACATGTCCCGTACATGTAATAACCACGTTATGCAACAGTTTTACATAACTTATGTTAAATTGGATGGTTTTTGCTAAACGTGTATATTTATTCCATTATCAATGTTGCTTCTAAAGTGCAATTACAGCCTTTGATAAACTATTAAACTCATCTTCAATTTGACGCAAGTGTTCATTATCTAAGTGTTTTTGTTGGTTGTAGTTTTTTTTTTATCGCAAATATCCTCGAGGGAAATATTTGCTTCTTGCCAACAATTTGCGAATTCACGAAGTCACGCTGATCGCATAATTGCAAAAACCTGCAAAACGACGAAGATGAAGATGAAGAAGATGAAGAAGATGATGATGATGATGATGAAGCTCCATGTGGTGCACAAACGAAAAAAAAAAAAATATATATCCAAAACGTGTAATGATGATGTCAACTTTTTTTAAAACATTTCCAATTGGTTTCTTCTTACTTTTAACTTTGGTTACATCAAACGATAACATCATTCTATTTTAAATTGAAATTTCGACACATTCCATGCATGCAAAATGTGTTTTACAAACAAAGTAAACTGGCCTCCGACTTGCCATGGTGAGGGTCACTCAGCGCCATCTAGCGACTGATTTCGGCAACCGAAATCATTACTTGCTAGAAAAATCTTGAATCATATATATATATATATATATATATATATATATATATACTAAAGTATTTCATAAATGTAATACTGGGATATATATATATATATATATATAATGTGCATAGAGCCAAATTATACATCTATATATTTTAACAAATAACGTGTAAACTTGAGGGGGAAACAAGAATATATTCCTAGAATGTATATCACTAGAATACCGAATTATATACTACTAAAATACAATTATGTATTACTAGAATGCAAGTATATATTATTATAATGCAAGTATGTATGACTAGAATAAAAATATATATACGCCTAGAATACCGAATTATATATTACTAAAATGCAATTATATATTACTAGAATACAAATATATATTATTTAAATGCAAATATATATGACTAGAATGCAGTATATATTACTAAAATACAAGTATATGACTAGAATACCGAATTATATATTACAGGTGTGTATATAATAGTATACAAATATGTATTCTTCGACATGGTATACTGTATGTATTATATATGCTCCCAAATTATACTATATTTTGAAGTATAATCTATTTCTTAATACCCACATTTCTTAAAATATTTTTTTAAGAATATAACTTTTGTATACACGTAAAATTACCTTTATAAATTATATTTATATCCATACTCAAATATATTAGTGTGTATATATATGTAATATACCAGATGTTTGTATGTATTCACCCAAATTCTGCATAAACTTACATCGTATACTAAAATTACTCTGAATTACTTTAAATTATAGTTGAAAAATACATTTTATAAAATTCATAAATGTTGTATTGCATTTTTGTATTCAAATATACTATATATTCTTCCAATGAATTTACTCATTAATAAGTACGTATTAAACTAAAACATTAAAATATATTATGCCAAATATATCACAAATTAAAATATTTGTAAACATCCAAGATTCACATTATATAGAAATTACATTTCTTACAAATCACGTGAATATATTATATAATTCTGAATAATGTATTATTACCCTGGTGAAAAAAAAACAATAGAAATTTCTGTTGTTATTTGAAATGTTGTTTTCCATTGGTTTTATTGGTTTCAATTGTTTTCTATGGTTTTCTATTGTTCAGTAATACAGCTAAACCATAGAAGTCAGTAGAAGTCAATAGAAGTCAATACAGGAACCATAGAAAACAATTAAAATCAATAAAGTGTCCAAATAACAATAGAAACCAATAGAAATCTCTATTGGCTTCTATTGGTTTTTTCACCATGGCGTATAGGAATAAAAGAAAATCCCGAATATTGATCCATTGTTGTTATTTTTATTGTATTTTAGGTCCCGATGCCCCAGCCTTTTTATTACAACCCTTCCGAAAGCCCAAGAGAATTCGTACAGCATTTTCTCCGTCTCAGTTACTCAAACTTGAGCACGCTTTTGAGAAAAATCACTACGTAGTCGGAGCCGAAAGAAAACATTTGGCACAAACGCTAAGTCTAACGGAAACTCAGGTAAGAAATTCACACAAAAATTAAATTTATAGAAATATTTGGTAGAACCAAAGATCTATACAAAATCCTTGAAATTATTGGGAGAGATGTGATGTCTGTAAAAAAATTCATGACATTTTTAAAGAAATTTCATGACAGGTTGAACCAAAGATCTATACAAAATTCATGAAATTATTGGGAGAGATGTGATGTCTGTAAAAAAATTCATGACATTTTTAAAGAAATTTCATGACAGGTAGAACCAAAGATCTGTACAAAATTCTTGAAATTATTGGGAGAAATGTGATGTCTGTAAAAAATTCATAACATTTTTAAAGAAATTTCATGACAGGTAGAACCGAAGATCCATACAAAATTCATGAAATTTTGGGAGAAAAGTAATTGTGAGAAGTTTCATGATATGTAGAACCATGCAAATAACTGTTATAAAAATCCCATACAAGTGACATAAAGAGGGAAATTTTGCGCGAAAAAAATATGGGAAAAAAATGTGAATAAATTTCATGAAATTAAATGAAACATAAAAGAAATTTTGATTTCTGTTAAACTAACACTTTCAATATATAAAGATAATCTGAATTTTTGATTTCATCGTATATCATTTCTCAAAAATAAAACCCGGTTTTTCGTTTAATCTTTAGCTAAAAACACAACGCATACTTTTTGCATAATTTTTTCAAAACTTCAAATCTTTCATTATCATTTCTCTAAAATTTAAGGATAGATATTTTAACAATATCTACAGCAGGATTGGGCAGTAATTGAGTATTATATAAATTTGAGTACCGAGTACAAAGAGTATATAATTGAATACAAAATGTACAAAAAGTAAATAAATGCAATACTACATAGCATTATAAAATTATAATCATTTATCAAATTTTTTTTTTAATTTTCACGCATTTCTCAAAAAGGCATTGATTTAGGAACTTAATCCATTCCTTAACCCTGTTCGTGAACCGAAAAAGTTAGTGATTCCATTTCACTTTGATTCCTTGCATTTCTCAAAAAAGTATCCTTTAAATTTTTACTAAAAACAAAAAAAAGCACAGTATTTTGAACAAACACCAAAAATTTCATTATTTTAATCCCATGCACAAACCAATTTTAAGACTTTCTCCCAAAACCATTTCTCAAAAAAACACAGCCCACGAACTTAATTTGAAAATTACCAACTCCATATAAATTTCTCTACATGTACATTTCCATTATCCCCTTCCCCCTAAAAAAACCCACGTCTTCCACCTCCATTATATATACCACAACATCCACAAACCCCCAAATTTATGATATCATCAATTTCTGAAAAACATGCAAAGCCCAAAAACTGAAATATGAATTCTACAAATTATATAAGTTGAAATATAGATAACGCCCATGAAAATATGAAATCCAGTGATACAATATCTTAACAATTAACCCCCTCCTTCCCTCTGTATTTGTATCTATATACACTACAGGGTGTGTGTAGATTAAAAACTAGAGTGTGGGATGTGAATTAAGAGTGATATTATTAGCTATAAGGTGTCGCGTAAAAATGTCATTGTTGTCATCTTAATTCCCACCTTTAAACATTGTTAACGACAACAATGTCCTCTCCAGAGGCCTCCAGAGGCATCTATGACTCCGCTGTATATATTTTGATTAATTTACCGCCTAATTTATTCGCCACGGGGTTAATTTACGACCCCCAAAATGCCCAAAAACCGTGTCGTCACCGCGAAAACACGTTATATGTATCCAAAAAAAGCCCTCTTCAAAATAAAAAAAAAGGTTAAAAGGCCGAGGTATAAAAAATTCATTATTACGATTATTGTTATTGTTATTATCATCATCTCTGGCAGCTTCACTTCCACTCGGAGCTCAATGGACTCTGTCGCTACGGGGCGCTGCCAACCTGTCCTTTCAACCTATTATCTTCTCAGCAGCCATCGCTTATTTTGATGTCTTTTTCACGAGCGTAATTATTTGACCAATGAATTTCATTAGAAAACAAATTTCTGACCGTTTAAACCACGCCCAACTTCAGAGGCTGCGGGCGGTGGGTAACAAAAAAAAAATTATACGTAGGCCTAAATCGCCGCCATTAATCACTCTCGGAGAGTATATTATAATATACACATGCATGCAGTATATAACCATGCATGGACAGGAGGCAGTTTCGTTGTCCATGCATGCAGGGGTCCCTAGCGGGAGTTTGTAGCAACATTATTTTTGAAATTACCCTAAAGAGTGGCTAAAATATTAAAAATTTCACAACAAAAAAAACAATTACTATTTATAGTAATATCCACATTTGAAACTTTTGGTATTTATAGCATTTGGATAATGTATAAGGCTGTTTTTCATGCTCATGCATGCAGGGACACCTAGCGGGAGTTTCTATCAACATAGTCTTTGAAATTACCCTTAAGAATTTAAGCAAGTATACAAAATTATCAGCTAAAATATGGCAAATTTCACAAAAAATACAATTACTATTTATAGTAATATATATGCATTTGAAACTTCCGGTATTTGTAGCGTTTAGATACTGTATGAAGCTGTTTTTAATGTCCATGCATGCAGGGACACCTAGCGGGAGTGTCTATCAACATATTGTTTTTGAAATTGCCCTTCAGAATTTATGCAAGTATACGAAATTATCAGCTAAATTACGACAAATTTCAACAAAAATACAATTCCTAATTCCAGTATTTTATATTAAAAAATATATACATACAAAATTTCCGATATTTTTTCATTGTCCATGCATGCAGGGACCCCTAGTGGGGACATGTATCAAAATTATTCATTTGAAAATACCTTTGAAAATTTTAGCTAAAATACAGAAAATTTCAGAACAAATTTCACCAAAAAACAATTAAAATTTTATAGTATTTTATCTTAAAAGATATTTACAGTTCAAATTTTTGGTATATTTAATAGTATTTTCGGTATTGCGGATACCGAAGTACTTTTTATCCATGCATGCAGGGACACCTAGCGGGAGAGTGTATGCACATTATGCATTTGAAAATAGCCTTAAATATGCATTCAAGTACACAATTTTGAACTAAAACACAGAAAATATCACCAAAAAATAGAATTTATTAGTTTATACAAATATATTTTAAAAATGATTAATATTAGAGCATATAGAGCCTATGATGTTTACTGCCCATGCATGGAAGGGCCTCTAGGCCCTTATATTTACAAAAACACAGATCATTTTCTCTTAGAAAACTGAGTGCTGAAATTCAAAATTTCCCAATTTAGAAATAAATATATATTTTGCAAAATTCATTGTCCATGCATGTAAGGGCCCCTATCCAGAAAAAAATACATCAGCATGCATGTACTGGAAAATGGCCTTATAATATGCATGGTTTGAGACAAATTTTAATAGTGTTAAAAGCATTTATGACTGCTTATGGCCCATGCATGTAGGGCCACCTGGCGGAACAAGATAATCAAGATAATACCGTCCAAAGTAGCCTTAAAAGTATTCAATTAAGGTGTTTTAGGCTTAAATAATTAGTGCCCAATACAGGTAGTAGTTTCCTCGTCCATGCATGGAGGGGCCCCAAGCGAGAAAGACAATCTACTACATGAAACATTTTTAGTCCATGCATGAGGAGGCCCCTGGCGGCATAAATAAAACCAGCCTGCACACATGAGAAATGTAATTTAACATTAATCAAATTTTGGTAAAACATACTAATCATTTTTGAATACTATAGATATTTATTTAATACTTTTTACTTAAATGTATAGTTAAATATATTTAAATGAAAATTTGAATGTATATTTATGATCTGTATAGGTTTACATTGTTATAGTTCATGCATGCGGGGGCCCCTAGCGGGAAAACGCCTCAACGAAGGAATGGAAAAATTGCCAATTGACACTATGACTAAAAATGAAATATTGGGTTAAAAATATATCAAATTTGGACAAAAATTGGATATTTTATAATATTTAAACGTTAAAATTAATATTTTAAACCAGATTTTAAAGATTTGGGCCTTCTTAAGACTACATTCACGATCACTTAACTGCCATTTTAAAAGTCCATGCATGTAGAGGCCCCTACCGAAAAAAAGAACAAAAATAGTTAAAATTTTGGTAATTTTGGCCAAAACAGGTCGTTTACTAATATTTACATCTATTTTTTGTCTAGAAAATCACAATGTTCAAAAGCAATGGACCCAAAAGCCAATTTGTTCACTTTTTTCCGGATTCAAACCCAAGCAACTCGAAAACTACTTAAGTTACACAAATAGTGTAAATTAGTGATTATTCATGGTTTTCATGCTCTATCGAACGCTTTAACCCACGTGACCCTACGATTAACGGCGCTCGAGCTAACGGCAATAACCCGGCGTTCGGTATAGTCATTTCTCAAAATGCTTATATTTTCACTTTCTCAAGCTTCAAACCCAAGTAACTCGAAAACTACTTAAGATAGCCCAATAGTGTAAAAAAAAAATTTCTTAGTGTTGTTCACGCTCTATCCAACGGTATAAACCTTATATCCCTACAATTAACGGCAGTTGAGTAAATTGCAAAAAGGTGCGGCTGAAAAGTTATTTCCAAAAGCACTCCATTTTAACTTTCTTAAGCTTCAATCTCAAGTAACTCGAAAACTACTTAAGATACCCCAAAATTGTTAACGAGAATTTCTTAGTGGTTTTCCCGCTTTATTTAAAGGCCAAAACCCCAAGACTCTTCGACAAAGGGCACTTGAGTTATCGTCAAAAAACCACCGGTGGATAGTCACTTCCCAAAAAACACTCACTTGAGATTGAATCTCAAGTAACTCGAAAACTACTTAAGTTACCCAAAAACTGTGAGAAAGTATTTCTATGTGCTTTCCTTATTCTATCCAAAGGTCCAAACCTCATGATTCAACATTAAACAGCACTAGAGTTATGGTCAAAAAACCCTCCACAAACGCCTTTTTCAAAAAAACGCTATTTTCCACTTGCTCAAGATTCAATCTCAAGTAACTCGAAAACTACTTAAGATACCCAAAAACTGTGAATGAGTTTTTCTTGTTGAATTCCACGTTCTAGCCAATGGTCCAAACATCTACGACAAAGGGCACTTGAGTTAACGTCAAAAAACCACCAGTGGATAGTCATTTCCAAAATGCTCATTTTCCCTTTCTCAAGCTTCAATCTCAAGTAATTCGAAAACTACTTAAGTTACCCAAAAACTGTGAGAGAGTATTTCTATGTGCTTTCCTTGTTCTACCCAAAGGTCCAAACCTCATGACTCTACATCAAACGGCAAAAGAGTTATGGTCAAAAAACCATCTACAAACACCATTTTCAAAAAACGCTATTTTCCATTTCTCAAGATTCAATCTCAAGTAACTCGAAAACTACTTAAGATACCCAAAAACTGTGAGAGAGTATTTCTATGTGCTTTCCTTGTTCTACCCAAAGGTCCAAACCTCATGACTCTACAT
>JAQGBW010000285.1:0-49114 GCA_034698625.1 Julus scanicus | reverse complement strand
ATTTTGGTGTCACCCCTTGTGATGGTGTCACCCGGTGCGGTCCGCACCCCCCGCACCCCCCTAGTGCCGCCACTGTAGCTTGTACATGTTCTGTCCAACTGCATAGCAGCATGTGGCTACGTGGCAAACAAACTCACTACTTTAAGTGGCACTTAGTTGGATGGGCCATCTCAATGTGCAAATATCCGGTCACAATTCCATAAAAAAGTTGCACATCCGGTTTGTGCAATTATCCGGTTTCACATCATAGGGCAAAAGTTCAGGACATGGAGAATATGTGCAATTAAACGGTGTGCAATTAAGCGGGTTCGACTGTACATACTGTGCTACCCGACATTATTCCAGATTTGTATGATTATTGGAAATTTCCTGACCTCGAAAGGAAATTCCAGCATAAAATTGGTGTCTAACTGTTAGGTATACGTAATTCCCGACGTGGTGTCCATTTTTCCTTTCACTGATCTTTAAAACTCAATTACACATAAAATCCAAAAACTGAAAAATGCCATCATTTGTGGCTTCCCCCTTCCGTCCACATGGTGTCCACATGCCAGCAGACACCCTACCCCCTCTAGTTGTAAGCAAAATTTTGAGAAAATTCCTACCTTGTATAGTTTCCATGCAAATTCCGTTTGACCCAGTGCTAAATTTTTGACGTGCTCTGGGTGGCGAAAAACAGGTGGTTTGGGACCTCTAGATCTGGACGACGATCTTTGGCGGCACGTAGTCGCCATCTTGATATCCTTTGCGTTTATCTACATCAATGAAAAAATGGAAAATATAGATGAGATGCACATATGAGTGTCAAAAAAGCAGCTTAAAAACTGTAGCTTAGTTATTTTTTACCGGAAGATTACAGCATCTTTTATGTTTTGGTAAATACGCACTAGTTTTCAACTACGCAAAACGGATGCGCAGTAAACCTGCGTATAAGGGATGCGCCCATATGACTATAATATATAGTATATAACATTTATAAAAAAAATGCCCATATACTATATATTGTTGTTGTGGCAAACTTATGTCGAACAAGTAAATAGACTTTTCTTGTCTATGTAGGATAAAAATAATAATTATTTTCCCGAAGGTACATGAGCTAAAACGTAAAACTTTAGGTGTAACATAATTTAATTAATTAGGATTTAGTCAGGAGTTTAATAGGTCGACGGTACGAACATAAAGTGTGAACATAACTGTCTAATGCAGTGGGAATCCAAGATATCGCATTAGAGACCATTCAAAATGGATGTCCCCTGGCATTGGATACCTTTGGGGTTTGGGCACTTAAACCCCAACCAACTTCCAACCAACACAAAGTTAGGCATAATTCCCGACTTTCCGATTTTTTTTGGAATATACTGCATTCTCCACAAATAGCGTTACGGAATTCTACATAAGGATTCTGCAGGACTCCCACGGCTGATAAAAGCATGATACATGAGATTGCGGTTCTTCTTCAAGTTGGATGAATTATATTCGCAATATTTGGTGTTTGGGTGGGTATCATCCCGGATGTTCTAAAAGCGATGGCCACTCGGGATGCCTGTGCCATAAATTTGGAACTATTCCTCCTACTCCCTGGTGAACACGTAATCAATTTAGGATGACGCTCCAGGTTTGCTACCATCCAAAACTCAAGGTTTCGGTTGTCAGGATGTGGATTATTTTCTTGCCATCCTAATACACCAGTGATTGCTCGGTGAGTGCATCTCAAAGGTGGCACGCGGCCAATTGTCAACAAGTTGATGTCAAGGTTTGCTATAGCTTTATTTGGCGGAAATTGTTTTCGTGTTAGCAAGCATGCACTAACACTAAGCATCCATAGGTCAGATTACAAAAACACGCGTGGGACGGTTAAATATGGTTTGATGTTAATGGTCCGAAGCCAGAGATTTCGCTTAGTTAATTGGATAATGGAAATCTGGAGAATCCATCAACTATGAAATGGTTCGAGTTATCCAGATTGTTGGATGAGCTCCCAAAGCCATTTTAGGAACTTAGAAATAATCACTATAGGCACTAGAGAACGGACAGGTTATGAAGCTAATATTATATGACATGTAAATTTATCATGCTAATAGGTACCTTCAGATGCTAGTTGATTAATGCCAGTTCTAAGTTTTTGGTAGACTTCCAAGCATTATGATCAATAATTATAAATTAACGCAATTTAATCACGTTGATTGAATTTTTAACTGTGGTTCCAAGCAAGTAATACAACTAAATGTATCTGGTAACTTAAACATGGCTTTAAAGTTAATGGAATGTCATATTAATGGAATGGCATATTCCAAGACTATTCAGCCACCTAAATAAAATATCTAATTTACATATTGGTATGGTATAAGACTGAATTTGATATGAATTGTATTCCAAGATAGTCATTTTTTTGCAAAAATTTCAAATTATCTCATTTAGGTATTTTTTGTGGAAAGAAAAAATGTGGCAAGATTCCAAAAGTGAGATTCAAAACTTTCTCGTTCAATTTTGGGTTCTTGCCAATAAGTTTTCTTTTATAAACAACAAAATTACAAATTACCCACTAATTTGTAACGTGCAATGTATTAAAGAAAGAAAATTAGTATTGATAGATTTTCAACGGTGCATGCACTAATGAAATGTTTAAAAAAGATTTGAAAAGTTTAAAAATGTCAGCTTTGTAGACGTTCAAGGAAGAAAATTCGTAAAACCAACTACTGTGGATAAAGACCTAGATTCTATATTTTTAAATATCACAATAAAAGTTTATTCTTGATAATGATGTAACCACTGGATTTTAGGGTATTTTTATAACTTAAAAAAACTTTCCCAACTCCTTTCAAAATATAAGCTTTAAAAAATGGCCATGATCTGTTTGAAATTCAATTTAACGATGATGTTGATAAATTACTTAACATATTTCCATTCAAATAACCTGATACATCGTATTTTTGTGACACTTGAATTGAATTAAATACAAACCAGTACCTGCATGTTGTTTGCATTAATGCATGGGCAACCTTCCAAGACAAACGTGTCAATAGTGATTGCCCGCCGTTAGGGGACACAGTCGCTTAAATATCAAGTACGGTATAGTAGAACCTGTCTAAATGCATACTCTTGGTACCGGTAACAAATATGCTTTTAGACAGGTTATGCATTTAGAGGGGTTATTTATTTACATAGGATGCATTTAGGCAGGTTCTACTGTATTATGATTGACTGATATGGTTACTTGGCTAAAGTTAACTGCACATGCATTGACCATACGTATATCATTATGTAAGTTTAATTACAGTGTTTTCAGATTTTAGTGCACTCGGTCTGGTAACATTTCTGTTATTAATTTTTCATATCAACTTCAATTGAACTTAAAAATCTAGAACAGTGTTTTTCAACCCATGTGTCATTCAAAACTAGTGTGCCGTGAAAGGTCTGCAGGTGTGCTACGAGAGTTTGTGGGAACATTAGAAAATGTACTTTACGTATGTATATTAACTGTATTTAAAAAATGATTTTCCTTTATTTCATTAAGAAAATGAGATAAAGGGTTGAAAAACAATGAACTAATGTCATCATTTGAAAGTAAAATCCATCAACGATGTACACACATAAAATACAGTAGTAGTAGATAATCCAGTAAAACTAAATGTAATCCTCGATTATTTACCTTATTGTAGAAATTTGGAAAATCATAGTTGTATCTTCGTGTTGAATACACATAATTTGTTTGGAAACCTAGATATGTATATTGTAGTCAACTTAAATGAAGTATTGAACACTGATGTTTGGCGGCTTTTTTAGGGATATGAAAACAAGTATATATAATAGTGAAAAGGAATGTTTGACATGGTAGTTAAAAATTGTGAAATGTAAAGTACAAATAATTTGTTTATAGACACTTTGTGTGCTGCGTTAATATTTGAAACCTCGATATATTGTAGTCAACTCACGTTTTAGCCAATAATTTTATAAAAACCGACGTTTTTCACACCAGGGCTTAGAGATGATGCGATATTTCTGGTATTGGTATGGTTGCACGATACAGAGTATTTTATTTTTCGATATTCTTGACCATGATAAAATGCAAAAAAAAATGCGGATTCAACATTAACATTCAAGATTAGGATTCAACAGGAAAATCCGCTTTTTGTAGTTTTGATTTAAATATATTAAATTAATTGAAAAATTAATGCACTGATAACAAGTTTTGCATTGCAAGTTTTCATTACACTGAAATATTTAAGGTTTGTCAAAAAAAAAAAAAAAAAAAAAAAAAAAGAAAAAAGAAAAAAAGAAAGAAAAAGAAAAAAAATCAAAAATAACTGTTATTAGAACTTATCGATTCTTGTTTCCAATACTTTGACCTGATCGGTTAACGATGTTGAAATGTTCTGTACTTATTATCACAACATTGAAAAGGCATCAGTTTTTAATAAAGTTAAATCTTAAAACGCTTCACTTAAGGGCACTGGAATTAGTTCTTGGTATAGCCACCTGAGCAATATGAAATCAAGTACCTGTACATCATCAATGAATACGGGTTGTTTACCCAAAACTTTTTGATTTTAGAATGAGCAGAAAATGGTACTAATATGCAAACGAACAGAAAAACAAATTTTTGACTTACCTCAAATCCTTCGTCGACCTGCTGATCTTGGCAGCTTGATATTTCAAGGCTCAGAAACTGGCTAAACCATAGTTAGCCAACTGCGCAGCTGTTGTTCCCAACTTGCTAGTCAGTAGTTTTATGGGGAGTAAGTACGCTGTTCCTTATTTTCAGGAAAAAAAGCTTAGCTGGCACTTCGGGATTTAAGCTCTGCTCTTTTTCAAGATTTCGATTTGAGTTGTAGGTCAGGCCCGACAAGGAGAACCAGCATCTTTTAAAAATAGCCTCTGCAGCTGGGGTGGGTGGGGCCAATCTGCTTCTGCTAACGTGAAGGTGGATAAAGGGATCGACCCACTTTAACACTTATGTTTACTTACAGAACGGGATAAACAGATAGCCCAGCATCAGTATTTTAATAGCCGCTGAGCTTTGGAATTTGATTATGAAACTCGATTATGTATAGGTTGCGGGTTTGAAAGCACCATCTGCAGGCTGAAATTCCATGTTTACCCCGTTAGCCTACATCATGTTAACGACTTGTCCTACAAAATGTTTACTAATAACACACCATCAGTTCATGTGAAAGATAACGTATTTCCCAAAAGAGAAAAGTATGTTGCTTAAATAGCATTTAGTGATCACAAATGGTTTTAACACGACATTTAACTATTAATGTTTCAACTATGCTTCCAGAAAATTCCATTCAAGGTACATGTATGTTTGCAGTGGTTATTGTAAACAAAAGAAAGCTAATGTAAAATTTGGCATCTTTAAATATGGTCAAGGGTTGATTACAGGAAGTGATCACAGGAAGTGATGCTGAACGTAAACTCTACGTTCTGTTTGCCACAAGTTTTAAAAAGTTTTTCATTAATATACTAGGTAGAATAACGTTATGTTACTAAACAGATTTTTTGTGAACATATATTTTCTCGATAGTGGCATCTCCTAAAAGATTCAGTTATATTTTCAAATAAGTCTGGGATATTATTTTTTGAATTTCACGAAAAAATTGATCGCCTGCAATATGATTCTCTCCATGATTGAAAACGCGACGAGGTATTTAAAAAGAACCTTACACAACCAGCTAATCATCTTGAAATCGGATTGGTCAGTCACTCAAGGTCCCTATAAAATTGCCGTTATACAACTAGGTGTTGTGTTGTCAGTTCGTGTATAGGAAATGTAGTACAGTTATTTTTATATTATATACATACTTATACTATTGAATTGCATAGCTTGAATATTCACTATTCTGTACAATACAACGAAATCTCAAAACAAATGGGGCAAAACTGAACTAAAATTAGCATGGAACACCGTAAGTCTAAAGAAAGCTCTAGGTATAGGTCATTAGTAAAATTTGGCCAATAAATAAGTGGCAATCACTAGTGCGCGAAACTGCTCAAATCCATTTCAAAATCCGGCCAGTTTAAATGTATCTTGTCAGGATCGCACAGTTACACTAAAGTCGGAAGTCACAAGTGAAACTAAGCCACTAAGTATTGTTTGATTATTCTGAAATTTATTTATTTATTTGCCCCATCTAAAGGCAGGACTCCAAGAATATGTTATAGACTCATTGAGTCGCTCACCCCCCACGGAAATCTTTAGTAAAAAGCGAAAGATTTTCACGTTTAATTTGAAGGGAAGCCTGAGTACGACTTTTAACGAACCAAGCAGTAGCCTGGTCATGAAACTTAGTAAGCACAATCGTGTGGTAATTGAAAATCACAATTCGATGAGGTAAATTAGTGTGATTAACAAGTTTCGATTTAACAGCTGACAAACACTTTAAATGCATACTATTTCATTTGTCATCATAAAATAAGATTAATTGGAATGTATTTTTTATCTAAAGCCGGGTCTCCACCAAGACGTACATGTACGAATAAACACGTTTTTACAAACATATGCAAAATAGTTTGCCCTCCGGGTTTGTTTCAGCCGCCATTTTTTAAATATATGTATTTAATAGGTGCACAATTTTGATGTTTACATATATTTACAAAATGGCGGCTGAAACAAACCTGGAGGGCAAACTTTTTTGCATGTGTGTAATTACTTGAATATACGTACATGTACGTTTTGGTGGAGAGCCGGCTTTATATAGGGGAAATAACGTACTATACTAGAATGTCGAAAACTCGGGAGGATTCTGCGCATGCGCATTGGAAGTTGGGAAGCGCTACACCTGGCGTTCGGTTTCACATTGCAGTTCACCAGACAGGTAATCATGATTTAACTGTATTTAACATTTAACAAATTTCAATTCGTGAATCTTTTTGATTCACGAATCTTTCTCTATCAAGAATATACAGTGTGGGCCAAAAAATAGTAAGCCAAATTTATAAAAATCATAAAATGGTTATTTGTTAAGGGGGATCACAACCCTATCACATTCAATGGGTGAAATTTTGAAACACACTTTCAGCCAAACAAAAAGAGATTAAATAAAATAAAAATTGTTTAAAATAGTTTGATAAATCAGCAATTGTATAATTAATTCGTTTTTGACTTTGAAATGGTAGATTTTTTAAAATTAATAAACAAGTTTGAAAAATGTCCGTTAATTTGCCCACGCTGCCAGCAGGTGGCAGCACGAGAATTCAAATTAACGGACATTTTTCAAACTTGCTTATTAATTTTAAAAAAATCTACCATTGCAAAGTCAAAAACGAATTAATTATACAATTGCTGATTTATCAAGCTATTTTAAACAATTTTTATTTTTATATAATCTATTTTTGTTTGGCTGAAAGTGTGTTTCAAAATTTCCCCCATTGAAAGTGATAGGGTTGTGATCCCCTTTAAACGCATAACTTATAATAGACTAGAAGACTGTCTATTTGGGACAAATCCTAAAAAGCAAATAAATCTCAATCTGCCCAAAAGGATGAAACTTTGCGTCGGCTTAAACAGACTATTATTGAAAGCCACATATTTTAATGTTTATGTAGTATTTGCTATGCTAGATATGTTGAGGAAGTTTATTTCTATTGGTAAACAAGCATTAACCCTTACTTTAAATACGTACTTTCCAGTAAGTTTTTACATGTAAAGTGTGTTTTAACGTGTTAGCTGTACGTTACATTTTAATAAGGAGTATCTATAACCCACTGAGGTTTAACCACTAACCATTTCCTGCCTTTGGCTAAATACGGTAATTACCGTCAACCACCTTTGAAGAGCGTATAATTAACAGAAGATAATTTGCATTCTCATAAAGGAAATTTGTGCAGGTGATGCGTACCAAACCCGCTCTGTTCAATACAGTTCATTATCGCTTGCTAGTTAAAAATAAAAGCGAGCTTGATTATTCAAGTTTAAGGAAACAGTAAGCAAACAGTTTGCTGTGGTGCAATATGCACTGTATATATATGTATTATGTATAAATGAACACAGAACACGTTCAATACAAAATGTAGTGAAATTTGTTATGCCATTTTTAGATTTTTACGTATTTTAAACGAATCAATTTAGTTCGAATTTCACTGTAATCCGTCCTTTAGTTTTCTTAAATTTATCTTTCTGAATAACACTGCGGAATGGAAAGTTTCAAATTTCTATCTCATTCAACCTCTAGAAAACGGTATGAAAATTAAACCAATTTTTTTCTCATGGTATGAACACATGAAAAACAAGGCGCGCCTTTGCTTTCGGGCTAACAAGAGCCTTCAGTATCTCTATAGCAATTTCAAAAATTTCACCATCATTTTTGTGGCTTACCTCGGTAATAAAAGTATCTAAATTGCCATCTCGGACCATATAGTTTAAAAACGAAAACTAAACAAAAAATGGAATTAACGGAAACTTTGGATATCTTAAACAGCAACAAAGGCACGTTTTAGTGCCATATCCTGGAAAAAGTGCAGTAAACAAATTAACGGCATTTCAATGTGAAAATCTGTAGATACAATGTAGGTTAAAACGCCCTTTTATGCAAATTCAAGGCGTTGTTATTTATGAACGGATAAACCAAGACCAATTTTATTAGTGGACCAAACTCGATGAGCTTTTTTGTGTGCAATTAGTCTACTTAATTTATAAAGGATATTGCATTTTTTAACGTCTTGAAGGTCTTCAAATTGCAGGCAACTAAAGATTTTCATGACAATTTCGCTTAATGGTAGTCTTAATCATCGTCAGATCTTTCTTAATTATTCTTCGCCGATCATTAAATGGCAACTCAATAAGCCGTTCTTTTAAATAAGAAATCAGATAAGGTTATACAGATTTATTATAAATGTATAATATAGGTAAAATGACACGAGGGTTTGGTACTTGAAGTTGTAGAATGTTCCAGTCACGTCCTGAAGAAAAATTGAAGGTCTAAATTACCATTTTTGAACAACTCGACTGTGACTGAGAATTTCCATGGATGCAAACTTATAAGTGGCGATATGTAATTAAGATAATAGATCACGTACGTCTAGCAATAGACGTTGAGAAATTTGGAAACCCCATGTCGATTTAATGATTTACCAATGGACTTTGGGAGTATCCACTCCTCCCAATCCCATGTCATTCCCATGAGAAAAAAGGAGGTCATCTGAAAACTCTAGTTTTGTGTCTTAAGGGTCCATAAATAAACCTACCTACAAGCACGTGTATTTCCACATACAGCGTTTTTTTATTTATCCTTTTTTTCGAAAAAGCGATATCAGCCAATGAAGATGGAAAGAATCTCTCCTAGGAGAGTGAAACCTTGAGATGAATACATAAAATGGTGGACAAAAGAGAGCTACGCCTATGTTCCTTAATTGGGTCACGGTTAAATGGATCGCAAAGATGCTTCCGTATATAAAGGAGTCCAGATAGAAGGAGTAGCATCTTATTCTTCTGGAATAGCAGCTTCTGCACAGATTCATGCAATTCTCAGCAATGTTTTCTATGGTAAGCAACGAATTTTACAATTTTTACTAAAGTTTTTCTAAAATTGCAATGCTTGGTCATGAAAATATCTTGTGTTCACATTCAACTATTGACACTGGAAATATTTAACCGTATTGGACAATTTGCATTTATTGCGATGAATCATTAAGAATTTAAATTGAAAACGTGAAAAATTTAGTAAATTATGATTGCGTGCTTGGAATAAATTTGTTGTTTCCATCAAAACCAAAATTTAATGAATATGCATAAGCAATTTAAAGAATATGTTTCCATCGTACATATGCACACGTATTGCGTTTTCAATTTTTTTTTTATGAAAAAATTTTGTTTCAATATTGCGAAGATATTTCTTAAACTAATACATTTATATGCATTACGTTATTTGTAATCTAAAGCATTTACGAAATTGCTTACCTCATAGGTAACCTAACCAAGGTTAATTATCTCGGTATATCTTTCAATATTAAATAGAATCAGAAAATAGATACGCCTCTGCAATATAAACAACAAATTATATTGCTCTGCGATTAACTTATTTTATATTAAAAAACGCATTCTGAAATTAGTATGAACCTTAAATATGTTCTGGTGCTTGCTAAAAAAAAAACTTGTTTAGCATTGTTTAGTTTTACTTCGCATACTTTCTTACTACTTGGACTACTGGTTACTAACCTTTTTCAACCTTTATAACCACCATCTATAACTTTCTTCTCTATAGTTCTACATATTATTTTAGAAAATTGCAATCGTTCCCAAAGCTCAAAAAACGTTAAGATTTGAATAAAGTTAATTTTCATAATACTACAATTTCCAACTTCTACTATTCAGATAATACATCTGTCAAAAATATTGTTATAAATAATTTTAATATCATTTCAGGTGGCATTTATCCTGGCAGGCGTAGTCCTCGCCTCAGCCCAATGGTATCAACAACCTGCCAGAATTAACCCATATCAAAACACGATTGTCAGTCACATTGCCCAAGACACCGTCGGTAATTTCGGTTATGCCACTGCTGACGGACAATCCCGCCAGCAGACAGTGTCACCAGACGGCAGTGTCCAAGGCAGTTACAGCTACGTAGATGCCAATGGCAAACCGGTAACGGTCAAGTACATCGCAGACAGACACGGATACCGTGCTGTAGGAGACACAGTTCCAGGCCAGGCCCAAGCTGCAGCTCCAGTCCACCGCACTCCATATCAACATGCCAGTCACTGGCAAGGGTATTCCGCTCCATATCAACACGCTGCTTATGCCACTCGTCCGAGGGTCAACACTTACAATCCAGTGGCCGAAGCCCAGCTGGCCCAGACCATCCAACTACATGCCATGAGGGACCAAGATGCCCAACGCAAACAACTTCAACAGCTGTCTTCCATCACTGGCGGCACCCATGGTCATCACGCTTACAACCCTTATGGAGGTTACCACGGTTAAGGTCGTTTTTTTTTTAGAAAAAAAAACATGCTCAGGAATCTATATATTTCAATTATTTATCACTTAAATGAAGGCATTATAACCTGTGATAATTCTGCATTCTAAATGATAATGTATGGTATGAAATTCTGCACTTAAAATCACATGAGATCTAACAGCTCAAGAGGTATTAAGCTTTTATATATGTAATCTGCAATGGCCTTCTTTGTATCAATCTGGCCAGAATAAGCTTGGTATAAATTACATATGCACATCTCAAGCATTAATTCAACAAAAATTATATGCAGTATTTTGTTTTGATTCTTACATCCCATCTTTGACTAGATCTAACCGAAAGTATTTGAAAAACTTAAACTAAAATATACATTCCGTCCGTGACTCAATGTGCCTTCTTCTACATTGTATTCTGCATTTAGCTATATGTATGTTCTACCACACAATATATTGTATTACCTCAAATGCTTGTCTTGATACTTGCTTGTGCTAATAGCTACGCTTACACATATATATACACGCCGATAAAATGATATGAACACACAAAAACAGAAGAAAAAAATTTGCCATCTTGTACAATCATACAAAAAACAGCGATTTCTAATAAAAAGTTTTATATACACTTATGTCTCTTCATTTTTCAATATCAGAAGTAATTCCATTAAATTTTATACAAATATCCGAATTTTAAATTAAAGAATATCGATCTGCAAGATAACCCTTCTTGATAGGAATATTACAATTTTCTTTACAGGTAAAAAAAACCAATATATTTTCTTTTATCAGAAACCTTCATCTTTAGCAGTTACGACGTCTGCCAATCTATTTGAGTAAAGCAAACCAAGAAAACCTTCGAATTTTGTTAAAATTTAGTCTAGACAAGAATACCAATGCTACTATATATAACCATACGCATTTTAAGCGTGACTAGAAAGTTAAAATTCGTTATTAAAATTACGATTAGTTAATTAGGTTTCAATAGAGAAAACCGCCGAAAAATGTATCGAATACTTTTGTAATTCCGCGATTGAAAATAATCATACGAGTTTGTTCACTATAAAACAAGCTTTGAGGAATCAGAAATTACAAATATCATTTTATACCTGCAAGAAATTTAAAACAATTTCTTAATTCAGAAATTATCAAAATTTATTATATTGATCTTTAGAATTTATAGTTAGTCGTTAATAGGTTCATCAAGCACATGCTGTATATAATTTCCTCGTGTAAATGTGAATTGTTTCCCAAGAAACTGAGATTGTAAAGCTACATTTTCCTTATTATTTATAAAAAAATATAGACTGGTATATTTGAAATGAATCCAAAATCAAATTTAAAAGAAGAACATTTACATATTGGTTCTGCTGTGAATCTAATATCTTAACTTTTGGAAACGTATGCATGGTCTCTTTTCTTTGGATACTTAATTCTTTAAATTAGTCATTAATTGGCATGTTAGAATCCTTCAGCGATTTAGTTAACTGGTTGCAATTAACGCTTTGTCATCAAATAAGACAGGCAGCATTAAAAGAAACGGTTGCTTTGGAAATCGTTCAAAAACATTAAGCAATTAAAAAAAAATATACTATAGTAAATAACGTTTAATTTTAACATAAAAAATTGCATTAAAATCAAATGTTATTAGTTCTCGAAAATGCATTCTCATCGACATGAGAAGCAAGTCGCAAACATTTAAATTTTGTTTTTCTGGAGATATCCTCCAACCATTTACAATAGTATATTTTTTTTAAACGTCTATATTTTTAACAAAGTTTTTAAAAAAAATGATACCCGGTAATCACATAAATTTAAATTAATCAGTTTTGTAAATAAGAAATCGTCATTTGTGTAGTAATCAGACTCAGAGGTATAAACAGAATGAATGTGAATATGTGATTGAAATGTTGATCAGTAAATAATTGCTAACCGATTTAAGAACCACCTTGCAGAAAAACGTTGAACTAAATAAACGTTTCGACGCTTCAGCTAGCAGATTAAAGGAAACAACTGGGCCACATTCACGAATTGACTTGCCACTCCCTTAAAAGGTAACCTAAAAATTATTCATGGCACTGGTCAGTGCTGTCTCACTGCGGAGAGCAACATTGTGGTGCATGTGAATGCAACACAGAAGCCAAATGCCAATTTCACAGCATGATGTACAAAGTGTTCCTTAAAATTTTGTAATTTAATTATAATAAAATTAATGCACATTTAATCGACAATCTGTTGCAGTTTTAGCAAGTTCTATTATAATCTCAACCATATTTAACCATATTTAACTTTATTTGGAAAATTAATTACTTCATTTTTGTATTTTTTATTGTATATGTAACTCAAATATAGACAAAAGACATAAATTAATTAATAAATAAATAAATATTTGTCTTTTGTCTATATTTGAGTTACATATACAAAAATTAAGTAATTAATTTTCCAAATGAAGTTAAATTTCATAGAATTTACTTAAAGGAGAATCTTACAATTAAAATCGGACATAAACTCAACAAAATATGCCAAAAGTAAATATTATGGTGACCGAGTTAGTACAAATTCCAATTGATGTAATGTCAGTATTTTTTTTCACTATTACTTAGCAAGTTTGATACAACCGGTTACATGGGGATTTTTGCGAATGCAATAGAACAATCAAAATTTCAATCTGGAAATAACTAAAAATTAAAACATTAAACATTTTAGATACGAAAACCAGAAGATTAAGTAACTATTGCTTAATGCGAAACAGTTTTAAGTTAATTGGTAATACATTACGGAACATTAAACATCGCCAAAAAACACGTTAAAGAGAACTAACGTCAGTGTTGATACCCTATTTATTTTCAGAAGGGTCACTCCATACACATACAAGTATGTAAACCTTAAAACAGTGTCTTCTAGAAAATGTGCCTCAGAAGTTAGAGGAAAAGTCAAACATATTTTTTATTAATAATGTTTTATAGAAAAAGAATGAAAAACTCCATATCCTACTCAAACAGGAGTTATTATATCATTCGTTTAATGCTTACTATATTTCGTAAATTTCCTGAATTTACGAAAATGGCTACTGTCAAGGGCTACTGGTTCAACTCAAACTAAGCCTGCTGGAATAATAAATTGATTTAAAAAGAAAATAATTTATTACGAAATTTAATAAAACAACGAAAATTGCTCCTTTCAGCCGCTGGAATGTAGATTGGCTACCTGTATGGTCCCCAATTCCCTTAAATTGACCATGGCAATATCAATTTTAATAGAAATTTAAATCTACATTTTGTGCAATTTTTTTTGGAAGGATCAGTTTGGTTTCTTTCTAATCCAGCGTTTTTCAGTTAGGTTACCCCCTCATTACAGTAACCCCAGTTTGAAAATCCCGCCCTAAAATAATGTTTAATGATATTGCGGTTTTGGTAATGCCGTAATAAAATACAACAATTTAAAAACGCATGTATTTTAGTGATTTGGAAAAAAAAAATTGGCTGGATATGGAGAAATATGTTCAAATAATTTTTTGTTAAATCTTTATAGTGATCTATACATGAAAATAGAGGGATATCATAAAACTCAATTACTAATATTTTAACAATCTCCAAATTGTTTTAATTTTGGGTGTGTTTGGGAGAAATGTTCAGTACTGTTTAGTTCTGTAATGTACACCTTAAAGTATTGGCTTAAAAATACGTGCAAAGGAATTTCTTAGGAATGTAATTCGTGATTAAAAACTTGCACGATATTATCACCAATCCGGATCAGAACTGATACTTGTTACAGACACTGTTCAATACTACTTGTTCTTAAAATTCGCGATAACAGTCAATTCAAATGCATAAAACAATCACCTTAAATTAAAATGACACTTGGTTTTTATATTCGCATTCAGGCATACGCAAATTAAAACCACGTCCTTCATACAACCAGTTAAATACTAAAAAGCTGGTTTGTGTTAAGAAAAAAAAATCAAAGGGGTATTTAAACCAGAAAAAAGACTTATCATTTTTCACGAAAATGAAAATGTTATGGGGAAAGTATCCAAAAAATCTCCCCGATAAAAATCTGCCATTCCACAGGGCAATCTCACCTTCAATGGTTATAAATAAGGTGTTGATTTCCCCGCCCCCAACGACAATAAACAATAGGAAAACTAAGGTGTTAAAACCCCACCCTAAAGGAAATGAAATATCATCAACAAATAATCACACGTATCGTATGTAAGGAAGGGTTTGGTAGATAAATTATCACATAGTTGAATTCTTACTCATTAATGAGCAATTAATACTTCCAGGTATTCAACAAATTCCTCAAATATCAAGGACAGGAAAAGCCAACACACCAATCGTTTGGGATGTTTTTACAGTGAATGATTTATTTACAACGAAATGATTATGTGGGCACACTGAAGGTGACAATGACCCATATATTTTCTGGTGCACCACAATGTCGAGCCCAAGGGTCAAATGAGAAATCTATAAAGAAAAAAATCAATTACTGCTACCTTGCAGAATTAAACAAAAACCTTTTTTTTTTTTGCCAAATTAAAACTAGCATTGTTTTTGAACGTGACTATTAAAATATTCGCAAAAAGACTTAACTCTATTTCGACATAAAAATTAGTAAATAGAAAATTCTTTCAGGTATAAAAACTGTTGTGAAAGTAGTACAAAATCTTGATCTGGAAAAAAACAGTGTGTGGATAAGAGCCATTAATGAGGTTGAATAAAACCAGAATATGAAAAACAAAACCGATATATTAATAAATAGATTAACTGTTAAGTCATGTCATGGGCTACTGGTTCAACTCAAACTAAGCCTGCTGGAATAATAAATTGATTTAAAATGCATAAAAAGCTGAAAGGAACTACTCTAATTCCTAAACAAAATATTTTATATATGGGTCAGAGAAGGGAATTACTATAGAATAACCCATAGTACAACATTCTACTGTACGTGTTAAAAAGCAAAGCCAAAACATTTTTCTTAAAAATAACGAACGTTGTTTACTGGAAGTTTATAAATTTCGAAACGAAAATGTAGAAATTTTATTTCTGTTTATTTGCATGCTAAACCGATTTAAAAGTATAGTAAACTTAAAAGTAAGAAATTATTAAAGATTGAAATATTTAAAACTTTTTAATTAATAAAAAACAACGTTATTGTGCTAAACACTTATCAGATTCAAGATCTGGTAAAGTATGCGATTAAAAATTATTGATTCCTCAAGAACTTCCTTAAAGGAAAAACAAATTTAATATGACAAAATCTACATTAAGTTTACATTAACATGGAAAGAAACTAATAATAAAATTCCTAAATTTTAACTACGAAATCTATAAATTACTGTTGTAAGAACACTATTTCGTAAACCCATCAATTAAAGTTTGCAATGATATTAGCTAAAACATAGTTTGGCAATAAAATTTCTTGAAAATTCGCAAACAAGTTTTGAAAATTCACCCAACCATGCATGCATCCCAAATAAATTTCGATTAAGCATTCAAACCATTAATCAATGCAAAGATTAATTTTAATTTATCCTAAAAGGAAGTACTAAAATCGAAGTAATCAAGCATTTAATGTTTTACAAACACCTCGCGTACATTTAGAAAAACCAGCATTTCAAACACGAACAGATATGATATGTAATGATAGAAAATCCGGCTTAATGCATTATTACATATAGATATCATTAAATACCTGGCTTAGTGTAATTTTCACTTACAGTTGCAAACAAAGGTGTTTTTTTAATACAGGTGGGTGTCAAAACCATAACGGAACACTATTAATGTAAACAATAGCGAAGGCTGAACAAGGCATGAATTATTTTGAGTATCAAGTCTAAACACTATCACAATATCGTATTTGAACTTTCTTTTTACGTTGGATATGTAAGCCTTCGTTTAAAAGAGGTTGTAGAAAAACCTTGCAAAAAGTTAAGGCCAAAAACGAAAAAAAAAAAAACTCAAGCACGTAGTTTCCATATAATAATTACAGACCTGTTGAAATAAATAAAAAGTAAACGCTGTATTGTATTCGGTTTTCACTGCAATCGGTGTTAAAATGGTGTTTTAATAACCACAAAGTGTTATTAAAACATCAATTTTTATTACACCAATTAGCCTGTTCGATGGCTCCAGAAAACAAGCCTACATTAATTTCACAATTTTGCATAAATGACGCATGTATTTTAATTGTAGATAAAATATATAATCTGGTTATTAGTTAACACAAATGTAGACAATTCAACTACAAACTTTCTGCTTTACTTTCTTAAATAAAAGTTAGTTATGGTGTATACGGAAAAAAAGTAAAAAGTTGAATAAAGAATTTTTCCAAGAGGGCATGATAAAATGACTTGTGTAACATAGGTGGAGCAACTTTTTTAAAATTAAAGACCTTCCTTCCTTACCAAATCAATCCACCTGCATAATTTCAACTTTCAGTTAAAATTACTTACATTAGTTATCAAAGGAATAATTTATACAACATTCGTAAAGTAATGCAGTCAATGACCGTTGTGTGAATCGTTTAAAAACTTACTTTAAGTAAAACTTGTACAAAATACATTTTTATGGCAGCATGTAAATGCTATGTCGAAATAATCTATTTTATAGAGCGATTATATACAATTTTGTCGTAAATGAATTTAAAATGTCTTTCAGGTTTGAATTACAAATGCTACAGATCAAAGAATTATTGTTTTTCAAATTCTGTTTCTCCACTTTAATTGGATACATTAAATGACTTTATAAAATTGATTATTACAATTAATAATTATAATAAACCAGGTAATTTTTTTTAAAAAAATTCAAAGGGATTTGTATGTACAATTTCCATTGTGCTTTTAGAATTTAACTGTCAACAATAGTTATTAGACAACAGGTTAGAGTCATATTTTCTACAAAGAACATTATGAAAATATTTTCTCTGTCAACATGAACAGTCAGAAAAACTTCCAATGAAAACCACTAGTGAACCAAATTTCAACAAAAAACCTTGGGGTAAAAAAATTAGTTTTCTTGCTCCCAATTCAAATTATAGGTCCTATGTGTACTTGATTTGTCAAGTTTATATGAGCTCAGACCCCTTAAACTATGTGAAATTATTTGTCTTGACCCATTCTTGATTGCTAGGCTACGGTAAAAACAAGTTTGCAAAAAGCAAAACTTACTTAGAGTAAATATTCCATTGAAAAACTATTAAGTTTCTATTTGTATTGATTTGAAATCAAAATAATGGTTCTTGGCGAGAATAGAATCGAAGGTCGAATGTCTGCCAAATCAAATAAAACATAAATCGAGCTTTTAAAAATAGGTGTTTAATCGTTGGCTGTAAAAACCCGATATATTTAATATGCAGATAAAGCACTTAAAATCTATAGAAGGGATTTTTTTTTATTCTCCGGAATTTAGTGTATAGAAAAAAATATAAAAACCGTTTTAGGTTTATTGTGGAAAATCCAGAAAAATGATTCAGTAAACGGAAATTTTAATAAAAAAAACTGGACATTCCTTAAGCAGCATTTTCAACAAATACAAGATTCGGTATAACCTATAAGATCCTCAATTGTTTGAATCCCTAATATTATGTTCAGCAATACATAAATGTATGAACTCAAAGTTTTGTATATCGAAGTTGCAAAATGTACCAAAGTTAAATATACTCAAGCATTTATACCTGTATAACATTGGTTAGTTAACTGAGCATGAAAAACCCATTGCTCACTCAGCAAGAATCATGCAATTCTGGGAATTACAGTAACCCCATAGGCGTAGTAAGTGGTCATAAAGTGTCTGTCCATCGATGCTTAGATTTCTTGCAAAGGAGAAGCAGAAAAAAAAACATGGCATGGGTAATTCCCATCCATTCACTTCCCGATTTCAAGATGTTTACTTGCTGTTTACAGTGTACAGGTGGGCTTTAAATCTGTAATTTATAGCATGATGGTACAAAGAAACTTGATTGCGGTTGTCAAGATTTGTCCAGTCAACCTTTTTGGTAATGGTGAGAAGAAAAAGAGTTTGAAAGGTGCTGGACAGAAAATGTAGGTTAACGGATAGATAGGAATGTGTTACATTTCTAGGTGTACGTGTGTGGTACAGTGAGAATAAACCTGCCCAGAAGGTCGTTCGCAATGTAAGAAGGTTTTGGAAAAACTGGGAGGAGATTAGGTAAAATGAGCTCAGATTGGTAACGTTGGTAGCTTTTGGTTAAACGAGTTAAAGGGATATTGGGATAAGTGAAAGTGCGGGGTCACAACGTGTTGGCCGGTAATATAGTGTTGATGCCCATTTCTGGAGCAAGAAGGCGTGGAAAACTCAAGGTTTTCATTAACAAATTTTTAAGAGTATTTAAGCCACGGTAAGAGTGAAGAAAAGTCATTCTGAACTGGTTAACGCAGTTGGTTGTTTGTGCTGTCAAATACTTCTCGTTTTCAACATGTTTAAAGTGGTAAGTGATACAGTTATTGCTCCCTCTATCCAGACTATGCCTAGAAGAGGTCAATGGGACTTCCTTCCTACTCTATGGATTACTTCTTTACTTCAAGGGATTGTGCATTCATTTCAGCACATTTTAAATATTGAATTTCGTCGTTTTCGAATTTTGAAGTCGAATTTAATGAAAGAATTACTTGAATGTTTTAAACTACCTCTAGATTCTTAGTCTTGAAGATATTGTCAATCTCCTTGGACATTATATTCAATTTATAAATAGTTTAGAATCACAATTCTTGCATGAATTTGTTAAATTTAAGCTACAATTTTAAATTGTCTTAACTGTTTTAATTTATGAAGACTTCAATACTTCATATTGTGTAGATTTGTACTGATTTGGTATGCACTGGCATTTTTTTTCTAAACAATTTTTCCAGTTTTTTTTCATCAATTTAATTGAAAATGTCAAAATCAGTGCTTTCCTTTGTCTCGCATATGCAAAGATTTTGTTGGAAGATTTTAACATTATAAATTTTGAAAGATTTGTTTGTGACTTCGATTAAATATTTTAGGAAAAATTAGGATTTATTGAAACAAAAACCATCATATATCTTATATAAAATACAATAATTTCATAACGATGATAAATGCCAAAATTTCCTAATGTTCATGGACAATAAAAATCCAATTTTAGTTTTCAATAGTCCGAAAATTCTCTTAAATAATAGCATGATTTTATTTTTTTAGTTCGTTGTATGTGCCATTATGGCTTCGGTCATGGCTCGCCCCCAACAGTTCCAGTTTCCTCTGACATTTGCAACAGCCCCACAAGCATTCCAACAAGTACAACCACAACAGCAAGTACAACAGCAGCAGCAGGTACAACCTCAGCAACAGCAATTGGCACTTGCCCCAGCTGCTCCCCCGGTGCCACTTACTAACCCATCCCAAGTCATCAGCGGTGCTGCCCCCGATGGTTCATCCATTTTCGGATACCAAACCCTGGATGGCCAAAGCAGAAGCGAGTCAGTCGGCATTGATGGCAGCGTCAGAGGCAGTTACAGCTACGTTGATGCCAATGGCCAAACTGTAAAAATCAACTACATCGCTGACCAAGGAGGATTCAGAACCTCGGCTGATCCAACTCCAGTGGCCACCCCAGGTAGCCAACCAGCTCCAGCAGCAGTTGCAGCAGCTCCTCAGCCACAACAACAAGCCGTCGCCCCACAACCTCAACAACCACAGTTGCAATTTTTCCAAGTGCAACAACCACAACAGCAACAGGCAGTTGCAGCTCCGGCTCCAGCTGCTCCAGCCCAGCAACAATCCTTCACGCCATTTTTCTCCCCACTTCCAGCTTCCACTCTGCCGCTGGGTCATTTTGGCTTCCAGCAGTTGCAAGCTGCTCCAGCTCCAGCTCCGGCTCCAGCACCAGCTCCAGCACCGGTGGCACAGCCAGCAAGGCATCTTACACCAATCACTTATTCTTTTACCACGACAGGATAAGATAATGTCACAATGTTAAATCGATAAGCTATTTGTAAAAAAAATCCCAAAAATGCTTGCTCAATTGAAATAGGCCAACGCCGGCGGTTTCAGGCGTCTTATTAGCAATGGACACACTACTCAATAGCACGAAACTGTCAATATATTGAGAGCACATAGAAAAAAAAAAAGCTTTGTTTCATTGGATGTTTTCGCTTCTGAATTGTTTCAAATTTTGCATGTGAATATAGTCTGATTTTAGTAGTCTGAAACACGATCGTTATAGGCTCGGGGTGACAAATTGAAACTGGAAAAAATTTCTTAAATTTTGTATCCTCAAGTCATTTTCTCTACTAATCTATCTAGTCTTCATTGATTTTGGGACCTATCGACTTTTCATGACGTGCGTTGAAACGCATCATTTTTCACACTGCAAATAGGCAACATAAAAACTTGTTTAATATTCAGCTCTTACCCTTCCTAGTCACGCGTTAACCCACTTGTTTTATTGTTTTTTAAAACCCTATCGTAATCTTCAGCTTTCATTAGTTGCCAATTAGTTTACTTCTTCCGCAAAAAAAAACTTGGTTCTTAGCATGCATGTGGATAAAACAAATCTTGTACTTTCTTATCGTATATCTTTAACTTTACTTCAATTTTCGAGAATTTTTTTTATGTAGTTCAGATTGAAATGCTGATCTTGAAAGCATGTTTTTGTTTAGAGAGCCTAAAGGAAAAGTGTTGAACGATTATAAATAGATGCTTGGTTTTGTATATTTCTGTGCAAAAGCCATTTGGGACTTGTTTGCCTGTAATACGATTATTGTGACCAATAAAAGTTGTCGAAGATAATTCTTTTTTTTTGTAAATCATTTCTTACACGTATTGATCTTAACGTTTTCATAGTAACCATGTAAAAGCATTTTAAGTCTTTTGAAGGTTCGAAAAACTACTTAAATTTCAAATTTAAAAAGTACTAACAAGCCATTAAATAATGTTTCAACCTGAAAACATGGACAAGATTTTGATTCAATAATACATTCCTTGCTCACAATCAGTACAAGTTTTAGTGATTATCGGTCTAAAAATATTTGCTACTGTAGATAATTTAGCCATTCGAGACATTTTAACTTAGATTTTCTGCAGTAGTACATAAAAATGATAATCAAAAATTTTATTTTGTAAAGGAATTGATTTTGCAACATCAGAGAAAGTGAGGTTAACATAAATAATATGACAACTATGAAAAACACGTTAATACATGTCCATTCAAGGTGTAGCAAATGTTAAGGCCATTGAAAATTATTATATTCAGCATAAAAAACAAAGCTTAATTACCACGGCTATCATGCAGGAATAAAGGATTGGCTTATACGCTTTAAACGTTTTTAATAAAATTTGTGTTTAAACTAATCAGACAAAAATTCAGAAGGAAAGAAAGTACAACTTGTTTAAACTTCCTTTACAATTATGTGTGATTTATATTAGATTTTGACAGTTGCCTTGCTATAGACTCAAAAACGCCTCAGGTAAGGTCGTTTGAAATAAGTTTCCAATGCCGTTATATTATTATGCATAGCCTTTACATGAAAGCCAAAAATGAAAACAACTAGAATGAAAAAACTCACTTGAAGGTGCATTACAATATCATTTTTGCCCTTCAAAATTTACTCAATATACTGTGCAATCATGGGTAATAATCGAACAGGTAGCTATGACAGAAATATCGTTTAAACGCAAAATTATTCAAACGAAACGCAATTACATTTGGATTTTATGTTTCACCAAGTTAGGAATTTATAACATATATACAAGGCCAGCAGACTAAGCAATTAGTCAAACCAACAACAAACCGATTATGATCTCAACGCATTATGTATAGGAGAGAAATAATATCCTTGGCCGAGCTCAAACAGTTATTAATTAATACGTACATTATCTTAGCTAGTCAGAAGCCAGTATGCACAAAATGTGTAACCGAATGCAGAACTTGACATGTGACAACGCACACTGCAAGGGTAGTGTTCACGTGTGACCAAATATAGAGCTGTTCAGGTAGCTGCTTGTGAGAAATACATTATGTAAATCATTTTGTCAAGACATTAAAAGTTACTATACTCAGACGAATTAGCAGTTACCAGCAGCTGAAAATACCGTACATAACTCTTATCTGGCATGGTTGGAACCGGAAGTTGGTTGGGGAGAGAACCGGTTAATCAGGAGTTTATAAACCATTAATAAAATAATCTTCAGTTCATAACAAATTTAATTTATTTATATACTGTTGATTAGCATATTTACAAAATCCATCATTTTTTTTAATAATTTCTGAAAAAACGTTTCCAATGTCATCGCCGATGCTTATACTGATCGACGTACTGCCGAAGTGTTACTGTATGTATGTGATTTTGGATTTCATTAGTTCTTTAATGGATTTTAATTTCCAATATTCGGTATAGTACTTTACAAATCGATTGATATGCTGAAATAAATTTTCATTAGTCATATTAAAATCCTATCGTTTTTTTAAAAAACTTCAAACTTTGCAGAGCAAGCACAAAAAACACCAAAACTAATCGAATAAATTTCAAAAATATCTGGAAGAAAAACAGTTTCCAAAAATAGCTCGGAGTCATCAAGCCATTGATTTTTGTTATATTGAGTCCATTTAGAAAATTGGAAATCTTGTATCTGCATTAGATAACAATCAATGTAACCACCGTGGTACTTCCAATGCCATTATTCTATCGTCCGCAGCTTATAATTCAAGTGTCTGCTATTTGGATATTAGATTTATACTAATCTTTCATCAGTAAACCAAGCATGGATTAAGGTTAACGTTGACATTGTGGCAAATCAAATTAGAAGCCACGTGTGTTAAGGCACTTCCGCATTGTTCGACACGTGGCCGGGATTATAGAACAGCAGCGCCCTCAAGAGGAATCTTCCCAGACTCATCCATTGTGAACACAAGAGATTAAACATTTCTCTCATGGATCACCAAGTTTTCATCCATGAAATCATGAAAGCTAACCGATGGATTGCGTCCGCGGTTCTATCTAATTGAAAATAACGTTTTCTGGAATATTATATCAATTACCATTGGGAATGATGCATTAGGATTTGTTAATTTTCAAGTAGACAACTTTCAAGAGGGGCACGTGTCAGCCATACATTAATTCATTAAAATATCACCAAGGATGATACAAAACGTTAATCTTCAATCAAGGCAGAGGACCAGGCCTGTGAATAGAAATCTCCCATAAGAGAGGGAAAATCATTGGTAAATTTAATTTCCCAGCTATTTGTATAATTAAGTTATCCGGTACAACTTCAGCTGGGTGTAAAAAATCAGTTCAAATAGCATGAATACGAATAGAGAATACAAAAGTGATTCTTACGTGAGAATTAAAAGTTAAATTTCATTAACCTCGAAATATTACTTTGACCTCCCTTACAGGATATGGTTTTTAATAGATTTGTACCCGTACAGTTACAGATTTCAGGTAACATGTTAATTGCTAATTAAGACTAGGCGTTGCTAAAGCACGATTTTAGCGGCTAGATATATGTATGCGTAAGATTGATTAAAATGTACACTAATCTCTTGTTTGCCTAAAAATGGATCGGGTTCATAAATATATCAGATAAAATACTGTTAGTTAGCGATTATTTACACGATATATACTGTATCAGATTAAGCATACACGCATTATTATTCGAGGCTATTAAAAAATATTTCATTAAAAAATTTAGGAAAATTCGTGACTAACCTTTGTTTTTCATCATGGAAAATGCATGCTGGCCATATTAACGGGGCATGTATGTACAGAAATATTAAAATTTCAAACAAGAAAAATCATTCAGCAAACTCTCACAAAATGTTGTAAGAACTATATATAGTTAAGTTATTTATAAATCTTTTTTATAAGATACGTATAAGACTTAAAAACTAAATTAAGATTTTCTAAAAATCACTGCTATATGAGGGTTGTCGTATCAGGTGACTTGTTTTAAATTATGAGAAACCAAGTTTTTTTATATTTTAAGAGATTTTTTATTTTTTAAAAACAGGTTTTCAATAGAAAGATTTTGAATAGAATATATGCTCTATGGTGAATAATTATATTGCTTACTATGTGCAATTAGTATGTAGAAGGTAAATTTACAACCTATCTACAAACTCCCAGGGAACACCTGTGAACACTGGTCTACAATATTTCCTTTAACATTTAGTTGATAGAAAAATGTTCCAACCGAGCAGGTTTTGATTTATGAATGTAACTTGGCCACGCATGCAAACCAACTGAGATGGTAAATTAACTTTTAAAAAAATGTATTGAAGGTCAATATCATATGGGCAATTGAATGGCCATAACTGAATAATTAACTTCAATCAATGATCGCTCAAGTGCATCATCTCGCATTACATAACCGAACAATAGGCTCCATCCCGGCTGGGATCCAAATATGGTATGAAATATGGAAAAAAAAATAGTTTACACAGGGAAAACCTAGCCAGTGGCTTTCAGGAAAATCAACCAGCCTAGAAGCAATGTTTTCAATGAAAACAACGTGGACATAATCCAGTATTATAACATCATTTTGGAAATGCAGACCCAGCAGGGACAAATTGTAAAGCCAGAGGGACACCTGATTAAATATTTCATTGAGAGCAGTACAATAAAAACTAGCTCAACTTCCTGGCTTTCTATTCACGTATGTATAGGCCACTCAAAGGAGAAAACATGGGACCCATCGATTGACTTCACTATCCCAGTTCAATATGTTTCAAACGAAAACTGTTACGATACTACCCATATGTCAAAAAATAATTATTTTTCTATAATTTAGTGAAACGTCATGAATCTCATTGCAAATGCCAAAGAATACTTGTTAAAATGTCAAAACAGCGCCAAATTTCATTGGTATATGGACCAAATGTATGACGACCATAAACCTAGATACTAGAGGACACAGTTTGCAATTCCTGAATGTAATGGTCATGTTATCATTAATTAAATCTTATTAGCAAATAACAATATTTTCTCAAATCATGTCGAAAACTGAACCAAAGACAACTGGATTGATCGTTATGCTGTAATCACTACAAACTATTAAGATAAAAACTAATTAGCACGCTGTATATGAAGCCATAAAAAACGGGCACAAAAATATGTATTTAAAAGTATAATTAATAAGCTTACTTTAAAGAAGTCTAAATAAAAAGTTTTAATAAAGTAATTTAAAATTGAAATTTAATTTTTTTAACTGAAACTGAATGTAGAAAACTGATTAAAATTTTATGGAGACATTTCACGCAAAGTAATTTTAATTTTGAGGAAGTGGAATCATTTCCGTAAACGTAAACATTTGTATGTATACCAAAACATTCATGACAAAAAAGCAAATAAAATGCCGTAAAATAAAATTAATATTCAGTGAAGAATCACAATATATGGAAATTATTAAGATCTGGAATGAAATAGAGCGCAGTACATTTTCAGAGTTAATTCGCATAATTTTTGGGTTAAATGTTCAACATTGCATAGGAAAAGTGTGTCCACATATTGTTGTTAGATAACCCCTTCACTACAACTATATACGAGATTGTATTTCGTATTCGGTAAGAAAACCAACACATTTTTCCAAATTTGATAACAGCTTTTTATAAATCCATATTTGGCTCCTATTAAATTTTTAATAAACCGATAAAATTAATTGATATTTGACACAGCACAAAGGAGAGAAAAAAAAAATAAAACAGCCGCCAGTCTGATGTCAGCAAATTTGGTTCAACCCAGTAGTACACATTCAAGCATGACCAGTTTTGAAAAACGGGATTTATAGGTGGTTGAACGGCCCCGAAAGATTAGTGTCAAACCAAATGCCCTTCCATTCAAGAGACCTTTTTGTCGTCAATGCTAATATCCAGTCTCCTAAATAGTTTATAGACTCCTGTGCAAAAATGGCCTTTTTTGAAACACAATTTATGAAAATTGAATAATTAAGTGCTTTGGTTATTCCAATAATGATGGCAATGAATTCTTTTCAAAAATGGTTTTGCTATTAATAATTGTCCATATTGTCAAGAAATCTTCCGGCATTTACAACCTATTTTAAAATTTACAATATAAAATAATTTCATGATTCTAAGAATAGCATAATAAATAAACGCAGTCATGAGGAAAGCCATATTTGAGATCACAAATATTAACACAATTTCACTTAGTACATCATTTTATAAGTAGAAGGCAGACAAATATGGCAATTTTTTCGACGATTTCTATTAAGATTTTTGCATAATTTAATTTTACGATTGTGCCCACGTTCATGCATACTTGTCATTAAAAATTTCGCTGCGCCTGCCTGTCAAAAAATGCATGTTTTTTCACAAATCTAAAAGGTGTTAAAAAGCAATCTTACAAAATGATGAAGGTGGACCAATAATAGCCAAATTTATTTAAGAGAAACTTGTTATTTTGCCACATGCATTTCTCTAAATTCGTAGAGGGTGGTCTGGGTGTAACCGGACATGGAGACATTTAAAAAGCACTTATTTCCTGCTAACTAATAAGAACGAGGAATGCAACAAAATCTTTGAGATCGTTCGACTTGTATGATAAATCGCTAGTTGGTTTAAATTCAGAAAATACACATTTGCATGCAAATTGTTACTAGTTTGCGACCATGGAAGCTGATCAACGTGATGAGAATTTCCATTAAACATATGTCTAAAACCACACAATTTTTTTGTACCTTGGAAAATCTAACTGCTGACGATACTAATATTGTCACTCCATGTATAAACCTTGAGAGGAACCAAAGTAAAGGGCGGATGTGCAAAAAGGGCAAGAGTAGGGAGGGGGATGATCCAGTGACGAAAGGGGAAGTTGGTTTGGGGCATGATCAAAGAAGGTGGACTGGGAAAGAACGGAGAATTGGACATTATTGAAGGAGATGACAGCATGTTCAGTGCTCACACTGTGGGGTGCAAGTCTCTTCACAGAAGTTGCATTCAACACGAACTGGTCAGAACTTACCGCTTATCATACCATTCACTCTTTTCATGGACTCCCAACTATTGTACGACAAAGACCTGACAAATTGGCATTTAGTCGCAGCAAACGACGGGGCTGAAACCCAGGATACGAGCTGCAACAGAAGTTATTTGCAGCTCCTTCAGAGAGTAAATATATCGAAAGAAAAAGAGGGAGGTTTGAAACAGGAAACACCCTTAGGAATTTTTAGGAAAATATACAAGGAGTTATCTGAAATGCTGAAGAATAATTCGAGAGCTAGCTTGGGCTATTGTGAAGGCTTTCTGCAAATTGAATGTGCATCCATCACAGAAATGTTAAGGTATACGAAATTATGAGAATATCAGCTCACTTAAATTTAACCCAAAAATAGACCCTATCATATCAACCTTTTTTCTAATCCACCTTGAGATTGTTTTTAAATAAATTAGTCAATGTTAGTAATACGAATTTAATTCCTATTAATTTGTCAATATTATCTTCAATAAATCTTTGGTTTGAAATGTGCAAGCGCATCTTCAATCACACTGTATATTTTACAAAAATACATTATATTAAATATTTTACATGCTATATAATTCCATGCATATATTATAGTTAATGTATTTAAAAAAGCTTAAAGGAAAACAAGTTTTATTAATAAAGTTATTGGCCCATTAACTGCTGATTTATCAATCGAAATTTTGATATTAAAAACTTGTTACTGTAGCTGGAAGGGTTACTTTTTATTTCCTTGCTATAAATTACATTGTTATTTTTAATATATGTACACTGAAAACCTTCTTATTAATTGATCCATTATACTTTTATTAATGCAAAACGGAAATTTAAACTGTCAATAACTATATTTATCCAAAATATAACTCATGTTTTATCGTATGCTCATGCAAATTAAATCAATATTTCGACTTATTAAACGTTAAAGGAATACTAATATCTGTCAGCTGTGATATGAAAACTTAACTTCCTGAGAGAAGAACATGGTTTTCTTAATTTCCGACATTATACAATTTTTTTGCAGTACCCCGCCAGTACAATAAAAAAAATATGTTGAATTAAATTATTACGAGACAATATACATATGGTTGACCTAAAAAGTAGTCCAGGTCATACACGTGTTTTGAGATTCAAATTTATAAACGGCTGCGTTGTTTGCTGCTTCAGATCAAGTCTACCTTAAAAACTGGAAGTTCATCTCCGTCCCTTTCAAGCATACCATAAAAATTGTGAAAGCACCATCCCCTCCCTCATCCCTTGACCTCTACTCCTGCCTTAGTGTTCAATATGAACTAGCATCGAGTATATAAGTTCAATGTGAGCATTGAATTGTATGGCATTTGTATTGTCATCTATTGAAAGTCCGCAAGACACCTAAAGAACTTTTTGATCCTTCCACTGTCAAGCTCTTGTCGATGGACTATGGGATTCCTCCATGGCTAAAGAAGGGTCCAAGATGAATAAAAAAGATAAGGATATAGTTAAAGGAATAGGCTCAAGTAACAGCTCCCAAATACACCGAGATTTAAACTATCCCCTTGAACTAGCTTGAAGAGGTGCTCGATTTTACATAATTCGGAAAGCACTTCTACTCGGGACCAATAGCATACAAATTTCGTCAAATTCTATTCACGGCACCAGAGTTGATAAGACGATTCCATCGTCATAAATAATGACTCTCGCCAGTTTATACACATCGTGTCGATGATGGGCCATCCGACATTTTTTTTTTACTCTGCCCACTCAAAAGTTTGAAATCCTATTATTGTATGTTGCACGTCTAGGGCTCGACTTAAATTCAAGTTTTCCTTTACAGCATGAAAATGTGAATTCAAGCGACTTTTTAAAGTTGTCGCCAGACTCGAGTACACTTGGCATTGCAACAAGGCGTCGGTATTCAATTTTTGGATGAAGTATTTTGAAGTTGTGAGAATATTGCGTTATGCATATTTTTCAAAGAAAATTGATTACATCAAAAAGTAGCGAACACAAAGGTACTTCTGAACAGTGATTTCCATGGTTTTTTCTGAAATATTTTCTTGTAAATTTTCCTCAGTTTTTAATCATTACAGATATCCTTTTCACCATCAACTTTATTAACTTGTTTTTAAATTTATAGAATTCCACCTTGCATTTAATATCAAAGAAATCTAATATTATTAAATTTAAAAAACGCTGCAAGAGAGGATAATATTGCCTATATGTACATGCATGTATTCATTTACTAATTTCAGAATTCGTCCAAAATATGTTATATTATCCTAAACTTGAATTCAACAGGACAATGCAGTTTTTTTCAATTAATTTAAAACAACTTTAACTGAATATAATGTTATTAAAATCCTAAAAAGCTTTTTTTATCAACAACAAAGACGGTAAAGGGATAGAGAATTCCATTAACTGATTACCTCATTATTAATAATCAGACGACAGCATCTTAATTTGCGTGGATTTGCATAGTAAACTGCATTATTTGCATTTTCAGTAAATTGGGAAGCCATTAAATGTTAGCTCCTAACACGTGCAAAGGCGTACTATCCAAAATTTGCATTCAACAGAACAAATAGCTAACGTCCATTTGTTGAAAAATGTATAATGTATTTGAAGTAGCATTTTTTTTTAAATTTTCGATTAAATGCTAAATGGGGTTGCTGTAAATTTTGAATACATAGTAGTGGACAAGTACATGTAATACCCTGGACATGGCAGTAAACCACAATAAAGATGGGGAGGGCGCATATAGGAAAAATGTCGGCCTACAAAGGACTGGTTGTGTCTATGCCTGTATACATTCGAGTAACATCCGGCGATAACGCTACAAATTTCAGGAGGAGGACCGTTGCTAAAGTTGAAAGGACCCAGTCGAGCGTCATTAATGTCCTATCCGCACCATTCAGAAAGTGCAACCAGAGAGATAAATGCCAAACACTAGGCTCAGACTATGCGCATAGTCACACTGTCTATTACTGTGCACTATAAGCTTATACGAGATTTTTTTTTTGATTTTTTTTTTAAAAAAACAGCTAACCAGAATATGATAAAAGTTACCAGCTTTCATGGCTGAATTTTTTATACATAAGGAATATCGGATACCATTTTCAAAAAAGTATTGTCTTATTAAGTTTCTTGGTAGTATATATTTGATTATAATGCATTGTAGCCCGAAAGTCTTATTTTACCATAAATAATTGATACATAAAACTGTTTCTCAATCTTTTTTAATCCACAGCAACCAAAGGACGCTAAAATTTACTGTGCAAGTACATAATTTTCACGACACACCATATATATATATATATATATATATATATATATATATATATATACATGATATTTTTGTGCAATAAAATGTAAATCTGTAACAAATCTGAACAAATTACTGGTAGTACATTTGAGTGGAGAAGAACAAAATTGTTTACATAAAAAAACGTAGATATGGAATTACAGTTATTTTAGAAAACTTATATTTGAGCTTGGAAAACAAATTCATTAAATTATACAACAATCAAACAACTGTAATGCAGCGTATATGTTAAGTCAAAAAAATACCGTCGATAGTGTATTGACAGTCATTTGGTATCATGAAAAAACTTAATTGGATTTAATGGAATTTGAGAAAATCTCAATTTATCAAAATAGCAATGTTACAATTTAGGGTTTCTTAAACCTTGATTTGGAGTTCATTTGATTGATATTTCAAATCATGAAACCCTTTTCTTATTGTGGTACAACATTCTTCAACCATTTTTAAGATCGAATCTGAAGGGCAATCACTGATGCAAAATGCAAACGAAAATTACCATCCTTTTTGCCATCAGGTTTTTTTTCCCCGTCTTACGCTATATCATTTCTTGCGGTATCGTTTAAAATCATATCGCGGTTGATTAAATTCAATGCGGGCGCGGTTAAGCTCCAGTATATATATATAGAGGGGGAGAGCCAAAAATCTCTTCATTTGCGAGAATGATACCGAGCGACCAAGTCAGAAGGGCAACTGTTAGGAAGAAAAAAGTCGGGGACAGAAAGGATGAAAAGGGGAATAACATAGTTTGAAAAGGAGACTTAGGCCCATTACTTTTCAATGCAATTCTAGCATGAAAGTAGAGTTAACTCTCGCAAAACCGTGGCCAGTTGGGTAGGACGACCTAATAGGACCTAGGCTTTAACGCTAGACTTGACGTTTTCAAAACCCTGACTCTAATAGTCAAATGTTGTTCACACTGCACACTCCATAGAGCACCTGCCTTTCATTTCGTCATTTATGAAAGGCAAAATTGAAGGCATGGTGTTGGAAACGACTTTTCAATTCCCCGCATAAGTCGACTGCATTGTTGGGCACAGAAGTCGCTCCTGTGCCTCCTGCACTCTCTTCCAATCTTATACAGAGGAATAATAAATCCCTCACGACCATAATAAATTTTCAGAACTGCATTAAAAACGCGTACCTACGTGTAAACACAGACCAATAGAAAAGTGACTACAAGGAAATTGAATGGAAAAGTCCATGAAGTCAGTCCGACTTCCTTTTCATAAATATATAGATGCATTGTCGTACTAAATATTCAAGAAACTTCACTGTTTGGAAGCTACAAGTTGGGTGATATCATAAAACTACCCAAATACTATGTTTGATGGACAGTTTGAAGAGAAGCTCACGAAACTTTGCAATTCAGGTTTCTTGCATTGGAACGGTTTTGCCAGTGAAGTTGAATAATCTACATATGTTGCTGAAACTATAGGATACCAATGTAAAACTTCAATCGCATTACATTCATAAGTTAATACAAGAAAACGTAATTTGGACTTCGACAGTAACAGTATTCCCATGAGGAAATCCCATTGCATAGTGTGATAAAAAGGTGTGAAATCAAGAAAATCTACAATACATACAAGTGTGTCTGCCAACCTATCATTACACTCATGAGATGCTGGTTGGGGGAAAAGAGGGCCTAGGGATAAGGTCAAATTCGTTTTCGGATGATCGGTCTTTGAAGATTCACCTATACTGATTCTGCCGTGATTTACCTGCACTTGCTGCGGGCTAAAAGACAGAAATCGTTGACAAACCAGTTAAGTTGTCCATCACGATGTGGATGCTTATCTTTTAACATCTGTTAACCCAACGCCGACTACTGCACAAACTGCGGGCTTTTTTTCCTCGTGCTTTTTGTAATCAGACGGTGTTGGATTGCACCGCGCAGCTTTCCTTTCAGTCTCAACGGTTTGGACACTGGCACGACCAGCGAAAAAGGGCATATTGGTCCTTTTGGTTTTCAGCAGGGGCTTTAGCCTCATATTCTGTCTGATCTGATAAGAAGCTTCACGACACTGCACCACGGGTCTTTAGAAATACAACGCGACCTCCCTTTCATGCCATGCACAATAAGATCGTAGGAAAAACGCCCAAGATTAGGAGGTGTCCACGCCTAGGCAGTCAAAAGAACGGTTTTCTCACTTTCTAATATGCATATCACAAGTTTAGCATGCTAGTAGAATAATGATGGATACCAAGAATATAGATTGATTGGATTTGCTCAAAGATTTTTTGGATAAATTCTGCTCGAAGGTGAGCAAAACAACGTAAAATAAATTAAAATCTGATCATCTACATTAAAAATTTCTTCGTATTTATTCACGTGAATTAAGGACTTAGTTTAAATTATAATTATTGGTTTTCCACGTTGGCTTATTTCAATTTTTCAACTGGTGATTAATTTTCCTTGAATATACTATATATAGTTGCAAACGAAATCATTTGTCAAATGTCCATGTTTTCTTTAAAACATGATTTGTCTTGTAATATTTCAATGAGAAAATTATAAAACCTCTCAATAAGAAACCTCATGGTGTGCCATTAAAATTCTAAGGCCCTATTCAGTGCATGTGTAGCTAGAATTTTGTTGCCAGACTACTTTATATGTACTAAAAATAAATAGCTAATAGTTTGGAAACAATCAAAGCTTTAAATTTTTCAGTAAACACCCTTGTAAACAGCTGAATTGAAGCACCTCTTAATTCCATTATGTTTAGTTACTTCACAGAGCCATCATTTACTTCAATCTGGATTAAGTGTTTCCATTAACAACAATAACGACCTGAAACATCCAAAGTTAATCAAAGATGTGTTTCTACGCAATTAACTATTACTTAAAATCTTGTTGTTAAAAGCTGTGCATTGAAGCACTGCCAAGCTTAAGTTAGTTCATCCTAACGGGATACTGCCCAAGATAGCAGGTTAAACTGACCAATGCCCAACAACTTGCAGAATTTTGATGTCACCGTACTACAGATAGATCTGAAGTTTGTGAACAAACGCCATGCACGTGCTAGGACGACACGTGTACTTTTTTTGCTAATCGCTCGGGAAAATCTTCCCACGAAAGCCCATGCTTTCATCGTCCTTTACATAAAAACCATGGTATTCAAATGGCTCTTTAGTCAAGAAGTTGGTAAAAGAGCAATCCAAACAATGACAGGTTTTCAATATCTGCGCATTGCAGGTAGGGGTTCCTTCCGAAATGCTTTTACTTCCCGGTCAACGGGAAAGATGATTTCCAAAGATGCTTCCAGCCAAAGTTTTTCTTAGCTACGGCCAACCGCTATTGTGATTCAAGGTGGATATTCAGAAACAAACAACAGTTTTTCAAGACGAAAAACTTACAAAAAAAAATCCATATAAAGAAATGGGCCATCCTTTTTGATGCACAGGTGAATATTGGACCGCTCTTTTCGATAAACAGGCCTACTGGGTTACACGTTATAAAAGAACTTGATCCAAGCATTCTCTACTCTTAGTACCTTTTCCCTCCTACTTTTACAAAACCCAAGCTTGAAATGGTATGCAAAGATTGGAATAGAGTAAATTAAATACGAAAAATTCCTGGCTAAGAAGAACCCCCAATGTGCGAGGGGAATTTATGAAAACACAAATGGGGTTAAATTTCAAACCGTGAACCACAAACGTTCTCTTTGAGGAGATTGTTTATACATAAATTGCATGCCTAATACGAAAAATTTAGCCAATATAGACAGAACCATATAGTGATTTATCTAAATTCTTGTTTAATTTGCATACTTTACTTTCTTTGAATAATAATTACGAGAAATTGTTGAAATTGCCATGAAAGAATGGAAAATTATTTCGGGGAATTATAATGATAAAGTACAAGAAAAGATGTGGAAACTGGAAAAGCCAATATAAGTTTATTCCATTAATGTTTTCTTAGATGGGAATATTTATATGAATTTCATGCCTATCACAACAAATTTTGCCAACAATTCGGATTCTTGCATTAAAGTACACTGTATACTTTCTTTGAAAATTCAAAATAAAAATTGTTGAATTTTTCAAGAAAGAAGAAAGAATTTTTTTTCTGGAATTATAACGATAAACGTATACATATATATATAAAATGGTCGAACCAATACTGGGAAATTTAATATAGCAGTGCTTACAAATGGCATGGAAGTAACTTACGTCATATTTTGTTAATATCTAATACAAATTTAATGCAATAACCTCTGAACATTTCAAAATATAGCTCATGAGAGGCTTGGTCATTACCTTTCAAAACGAATAAAATAATTAAATTCTGCAAATAAGTTGAGAAATAAAGTAAAATATTTGCGAGTTTCGTCTATTAAAATCCAGAAACTTTTCAATGCCAGAGTTCATTACGTCATCACCCCACCACCCATTCAATCATTTGCTGATTGTGCTAAAATTGAGTTGGACAAAGTTCCGGTAAAATACTAGCATGCAGTTGGGGATTCGTGTTAACTTTTACCGAAAATCTTTGTCATGAAGAGACACTGTATTTTGCTTTAAGGGAAGGGAAACGTTCATCCGAGCATATAAACATTTGAGCTCGCCAAGTGACCTCTAAAAGAATTTGTCAAAATACACTTGAGAAAAGCAGAAAAAAGGAGATGGGAAGTCGGAGCCTTTGTAACTTTTGTACTAATGGAAGTTTTCAGAGGAATGGTCAACTAATGAAGCGTTTCAGCGTCCCTTTAGTTCCCTGATGCACTAGCTTCCTTCCGTTTAACGGGATGCACCCATAGGGCGAGGCAATAATGAAGCGATTTGGTCATCAAATGTCGACGATAAACACAAGCAAATTGAGATGTCTCAACAAGGCGAGTCAGCAGCAAATTCAAGTATGAAATTTGTAGATGACGTCATTTCTAGAAATCTTCGAAAAAATTTGTAGATGACGTCATTTCTAGAAATCTTCGAAAATCTAGTGTGTGAAAATGGTCAAGCCATCAAGGATTCTGTAAACCATGTAGTCATCCTGGCTGTAATCCAACGCACAATATCGAGTCAAATAAACAAAGTATTACTAGAAAATTAGTATTTGGAGTTAAGTCCTCACTGCATTAACAAGCCATGAGATAGTAATGAATAAACAGAAAATGTAGAGGTCAAGCCAGTTTGGAAAATTCAAGATGCTGTTAGCATATATATACCCTTCTGGATTTTTAGAAAAGTCAGCAACAAATAGTGATCACTGCATGAGGAGTCAGATTCTCCACAGAAGATGCAGCAATTAGATCATCTAGTGGAAATGACAAAATCTGCTCGGATTCATGATTCAGACAATAAATCCATTGACCCCCCAAAAGCGTGCCAAAATTCAGTTTCATTATGCAATCTCTTAACCTTGACCAGAGAAGCAGATGCATTTTGGGGCCGTTTAGCTCGAAGGTCCAACAGCTCCCAATCTGTATAATCATAATTACACGCTAGGTGATGCCCAATTTGAATGCAAAGCAAAAGCTAGTCCTCTGGCCAACACTTCTCTGAGGCCCCCTCTCTCATTGAAGTCACAAAAGCAAGTCAGTGCCAGTTAATTACGTGCTGATGGAAGCACTTTCCGTTGGATCAGCCATCTTTTGTGATGGACAAAAGAGGTAGAGTAGTGAGCAACCAGGAAAAGCGCCAATGGCTAGCGTATTATGTACGAAGCCCTCGGCCCTTTGGACAACTTTTTCAGCGGCGGCCAATCACGACAAAGGACCCTTTCAAAGCCGTGCCCCAATTGAGAAGCAGGAGATGGACCGGTGGGTCGTACCAAAGTGCCTGCAAACTCATGGCTGCTCATCAATTCCAAATATCATAAAGCGTTGACAACCTCGGTTGGCAAACAGGATTTCAAACTTGTACCGAAATCACGTCTGATCATCCAACAATTTACAATCAGTGACAGTGTGATAGCCGTGAGGCCTACTTCAATTTTAAGTGGACAGTGCTACCAAATCATAGGTTCCGAAGACCAATATCGAACTTTTATCTGGGACAACACTGCAGAAATGAACAATAAGATCCCTGGAACTTCCAGTAAGTTGAACTACATTTCTCTTTAACTGTTTAACGATATAATTGTCAGCTGACAAATTAACAATTATTAAATTATAAGATTATAAAATTATTTCTAACAAAGTACAACAATATGCTATTTCACAGTTTCACTATTTAACTATGCCAATGTTATTGTTATTGTTTACCATTTTACATTTACATTCCTCTACATATGCTCACTATGTATTCCGTGTTTGATATAAATTCTTGTTAAAACAAAATACATACACAAATACAACAAACAGCAAATAATTTAGCGCATTGTAATGTTGTGAGGCATTAATGCAAGTATAGGGGCCCTTAGGCGTTCTCAGACCTATATCAGTCAAAATGATATAGAATTTGGTTACAAAATTTACAAGAAAAAATAAGGAATCTAAAGTTACTTGGATATATAAATTTGTACACCGTTTGAAGCTTATTTATATTAAGTTTAATAATTTGTAACAGCATCCAAACAAGAATTACATGCATTCTGCTATTTATAGTACATTAAACTAAAGAGTTATGAAACAATTTCTAAATTTTAAAAATACAAAACAAACATTTCGTTCCATGTTCATTTTGAAAATTGTCCAACTGTAATCCCCAAGTTTTGGAAGAGCGCTGAAAGTTGCTATAAAATGAAAATTAAGCATTAATTACTGCTAAGTCGGTGTTTGTACTTTAATACCATTTCCATTTAACTTTCATAGGCCTTTACAAAAATGCAACAGGGACTTTTTTTAAATAAATTCTGGAAAGCTTTCAGAAATATTTCCAATTAAGAGTACGTCAATTTTTCCTACAAATTTCATGTTTGTATAGGAAAGTCAAATCATAATTTCAATAACTGAACTTCAAAGATGATTCAAATAATCCTCTTTTAGTTTTATTTACATTATTAAAACATGCATTTATTTTACTTTTATTAATAGGTCGCATTTTGTTGGATATACCATGCAAAGTTTGTCAAGATCATTCATCAGGAAAACATTACGGCATTTTTGCTTGTGACGGGTAAGCTAAATATTAGATTTGTTTTATTTTTCAAAATATACTTTATTTTTTCCCATAAATGAACATAACTTTGACTGGGACAAATATGTACGTTAATTGCCAACATTATATAACATGATATTAACGTGGTTGTAAAGAATCCGTGAAGTCCCAATTTACAAACAAATCCTTTTCGTAATTCTCTTCAATGCATAGATTATCTAATACGTTATGATAAACGTTGATGTAAAAGTTAAATATAAATTCAACAAAATATAATTGATCCGTACAGAGATGCGTTATATCAGGAACGAGTTGTGGATAGTTATTGTATCGGACTTATTTCAAATAAACCATTATGCAGAGTGAAAAGTTATAAATTTCTATTAAAAAGTTTTTTAAAAAAAAGGCAAAATAATACGGAATAAAGCGGCATCGCATTCTAATAATTATAGTATATAGACTTGAATTTGGATTCATGCTTTTTCTAATAGTTATTGGAAAAACCTCAAATGGCTTATACAGTTTATACGGAAAAAGTGTTATTTATATATATACTTTCACTATATAATTAAAGTATAAATTCCAAGTATAAATCCCAAGTGTTTTACGGTTTCTGATTTGTATTTTTTTTCCTTTTTATTTAAATTCAATCAAGCCTTTATTTGATTGCAAATATAAAAAAACATAGTATCCCATATAAACTATCTTTCTAAATAATTTTAGCATTAAGTATAAACACAGTTTTGAATTTGGTGACGCCCAAAATTCTCATATTATAATTGAAAATGTTGGAACTATAACTCTGGAGATGCAATAAAAACCTAATCGCATACTCACAAAATCCATAATAAAGATTGACACAAAACTATCAGTTGACAACTTTTCAAACGTTATGCTCTAAATCCATTTTAAATATACACAATTGACAATTGGTCTCAACTATTGGATTAGGTGCAAATCGCATTTATAATTGAGTATAGACGACGCATTATCAGGTAACCCAAGTGGTGGAAAATTGTGAACAAATAAGGCAAATGGTGGGTGGAAGAATGGAAAAAGTTCACTCTATTCTTGCCATTTTGGACACAGATCAATACGTCAAAAACTGGCCAGCTTTTTTTGGGGGTCCCCCCTCAATAAAACCAGGAGTTACACCCTGAACGCTGTCTTATTGTGTTAGCCTATTGAAGCCATCCCTATAGTGATGGATCTTTTTGTCGACTATTCAAGCACCACGTGCATATAAATTCGGGTTCGCCATTTGCCCTCCCCCTCAACTAACCCAGGCTACGGTCTCATCCCTTCCCACTCGTTTTCCCTTCTGTATATATATACAATATACACATCTGATCGTGCCCATCACTATATATCTTTTTTTAATGAATGTATGGCATAGGTCTCATATTTCGTCGTATTCATCCCCTTGTTTTCTTTTCATTTCCAGGTGTGCAGGGTTCTTTAAGGTAAGCAAATGTCGTTTTATAAACCACCATTTTGGGTCGACTGCTCGACTTTGAACAGCCAAAATGCACGCTTATTCAACTTGAACAAGTTCAAACTCCGCCTTTACTCGGGGGTCCTTCTTGTGACAAGGGGACTTCGAGCAAATGTCTCTTTCATGCCAGTCTGAACATTGTTCAACTAGAATGTCAGTCTACATTTCAACGTTTCAGTATATTGAAAATATGCTCTCCATTTTAAAACACCTATGAATTACGTGCATGTGCATGCTATATACTCTATCTACACTAACCATTGAAAATACGCTCTTAAATTTGAACCAAGGCTAATGATTATAATATCATTTAATATATGGTATAAAATATTAAGACAAAAAACTGAATATGAACATTTAATCATATTTTGTGAATATTGTCAGGTTAGAATTAAGAGATTAGTGTTCATTGGGCTAGATCGGTTTATAGAATATTCTTGACATTAGGAATACAACATTTAGAAATCATTTAGATCATTTAAAAATCATTTAGAAATCATTAAGAATTAATTAATAGCTAGTTTATTCAATGTCTACTCGGTTTTAAATGTTTCGAGTAGCAGTACAAATAAAAGCTCATCTATATCAAGTAGTTAAACAGTACAACTGCAATAGTACATTCACATATATATCTTACTCCACCTATTACTGAATCAATGTTCATAAAATAGTTCACCGACCTAATCTAAATAATTCTGCATGTACGTTTTCTCAAAACACTTCAGCCATCAAAATTGATTAGTGGTTTTTAATGAAAATATAAAAGTCTGAAAGTCTTACATTAATTTAACACCGTCAATCGTCCATGACATGCTCAAATCGACCTGACACTTGAAAATGAAGACACACGAAATGACCAGTCCGAATATATTTGACACAATGATTTGCTGGCACATCGATGAAATAAACCGAACACATGTTTAAACCCGAAAACCACGTATACTGAAGCCGACCGAACACAATCTAAAAAAAAAAAAGAAAAACGAACTTATTAATTCAAGTTGACTATTCGAGCATATTTCAACATGCTGTATATGGAAAAAGAAATTGATGAAATGTATTTTTTTTAATCACAGCGCTCTATACGAAGAAACAGACAATACATATGCAAAGCTAGAGTCCAAGGAGAATGTCCCGTGGACAAAACTCATCGTAATCAATGTCGAGCTTGTAGATTAAAAAAATGCATAGAAGCAGGAATGAATAAAGATGGTAAGAATGAAGTATTTTGTAAATTAAAACCTTATACTGTATAATTATTGTCCATTACATTTTAATTTACAAACGGAAAAATATGGTTTTAATATGAAAACATTATCGCAATAACATTCAAATATCATTTATGTTGAACATATTCGCTTAAAAGCGCATTTCATTAAATCGAAAACATCAATTTTATTATCATTGCTATATAAAATTAATGTTACCCAGATGTAGATTTTATCGTTAACATAACAGTGAACATGTTATTGGTTGTAGGCGTAGATTGGCAGATACCTTGTTAAATAAATGTATGAATATTAAAAACCCACGCCTAGAAAGTTAGTTATTATCTATTAAAGACAATTAACGTAAGTATTGCATTAAAATGCTTAAAACATGTCATGCCATGTCCAATTCTAATCAAGGATACAATTTAAAATGGCATGCTGGGCAAGTCATTCCAATGGTGAGAAAATGTGCCACCATAAATACTACGCGGATAAAAAGGAAAATAATTACATTTCTCGTCAAGTACAATTCAATTATCTTTAAGACTAATTTGAAATTTTGAAATTTATGCATCGATCAAAAAACCAACAAATTGGCCTTTCCAAATAAAAATGATTATGTTCAAGGTATACTGTCAAGTCATATCATTTCTTTAGGTATGCTTTCAGAACTAATTAAAAAGTGAACAACCCCCAATGGCTTGCAATCAGTTTTAGAAAATATTTCTATTGCATGTTTTTTTCTTTATTTAAAAATTAACACGAATTTTTTATTAATCTGTACAGCTGTTCAACACGAGAGAGGACCACGAAATTCAACAATTCGTCGTCAAGTAGCAATATATCTAAAAGAGGCAAATGGTGAATCAGGACGAGGTCTTCCAACTGCAGGGTCGCCTTCAAGTCCATTTCTTAACTCTGTGGGAACTAGCGAACCTAACGATCTTTCAACTACATCAGGAAGATCACCTTTTGCAGCAGTCACTAGGACAATTTGTCAACCCATTCCTAAGGTTGGCACAATATTATTTTCAAATCACTGCGTAGGAGGCAACACTTTTTTTATCGGTTTGCAAAATTTGATTTGTCATTCCTAATTTCAGTATCCTCATGAAGTAACTCCGAATTACTTCATTCCATTGGAAACTATCTGTGAATCAGCTGCTCGCCTACTTTTCCTAAATGTAAAGTGGGCCAAAAACGTCCCAGCATTCACGAACCTCACCAGTAGAGATCAAGTAAGTTGAATTTTCCATTAAACTAAATTTCCTTAATACTATTTTTATGAGTATTTTGTGCTAGATATTCCAAAACTGTGTAACGTTTTAAATAAATCGATTATCCTTCCAATTTAAAATTGCCTGAATAAATTTGTCGTTAGCAGGATACTTATAGAGAAAATTGAATGTATCGAATATTACTGAAATGAAATAGAGGGAGTTTAACTGAGGCACATTCTAGGCATATGAATTAACAATAATGATTGTGAGAATCCCTCTTATTTCAGAAATATATTACAAGGAGCTAAATATATTTATTCTGCTTCATGTGAAAAAAATTGTTTACAAAAATTATATTTTTTGTCACCAAAATACATACATCTAAAAACGACTTTTTGGTTAAAATCTCCCAAAATTGTGCAAAACGTCAACTAACCAGATTCAATAAATTTATTTTTATTGCATAAAAGCTGAAACAATTACTCTTTTCTTAGTTATTACTCCTAGAGGAAGGCTGGCGAGAACTTTTTGTGTTGAGCGCGGCACAGTTTTGTATGTTCATTGAAGGTGGCCCCCTACTAGCAGCAGCTGGTAAGTTTACTAATTTCATTTATATATATATATATATATATATTTCATTCGAAATACTTCAAACATGAAACAATAAAATTACTTTTAACCTATGTAGGTCTAACATCAGACGGTACGGCGCCTGACAAGGTTGCGTCAGTGGTTGCAGAAATAAGAAATTTTCAAGAAATCGTTGCTAATTTCCGGCAAATGAGAGTAGATTCTACAGAATACGCCTGCTTAAAGGCCATAGTTCTTTTCAAATCAGGTATATAAACACACTACATCATTTCTCTTTTATTGTCCCTACAATAACCATATGCATGCATAACCATGAACTGTTTGCGTATATTTATGCAGTGACCTAAAATATTGCTAAGCACAATATAAACTTTTCGAAGAATTGGTGTTTTCTTTAACCTATAAGGAGCATGTTTTCCAAATCTACACATTAGTAATAGCTTAAGATACGAGTACTCCAAAAGCACATTTAATGAATTGTAAATCTAAAGGATTTGCATTTGCAATGCATTTTTAAATGCTAAAACTCAAAAGAAAATTTGTTTTTCAATTCCATTTTCAAAAAACTTAAAAATATGTCAAGGAGGTATTATTCATGTATGCATTGCACAACATTCGTAAATTTACAACATGGTCAGATTTTCTGAAAAATCGATTTTTGCCTTAATAGTTTTGAGTCTAAAATCGGAGTAGATCGGTTGTATTTAAATGGGACGCCCATTCCTTTATATAAATTACATTGTTTAATGTACATATTAAAAGACATTAATTAAATTTTTTCTTTTCTTTTAGTAATTACATCTTCAGGTGGTGCTGACTTGAGATCTCTTAGTGATACCAGCACAGTGAGCTTATTACAAGACCAAGCACAACTGACATTGTGCAAATATATACAGGCTGCTCATCCAACTCAGCCATTTCGGTTTGGAAAACTACTTTTAATGTTATCGACAATCCAAAGTATTAACTCTTCAACAATTGAAGATTTATTTTTCAAGAAAACGATAGGAAGCATTCCAATTGAACGACTTCTCTGCTATATGTACAGGTCTAACGACTTTTAGTAGGAAACTGGAAGAGATTTGTGATGTCAATTATGAAAACTTTCTAAAACCCTATATTGTGCATTCATTGCTAATTGATATAATGATTAATTCCTAAAATTCCTTTGCCTTCAATTGTGACATGTTTTAAAAACAAAAAATCGGTGGAGAATTTAAAATTTAATTATAGGGGTTTACACGCACACAATGCAAAATGAGAAAGAATACTTGATGAAAATTGTATTTTTAGGTTTTGAGCTTAACGTCTCCTTAAAACGTACTCGGTTATTTTTATTTATTTAATAGTGCTTTAACTATTAATATTATGTATATAATGTCAACTGTCCACTGAATAGAATTCCGATGGAATTAATTGGAAACGTTGGAAAATTTCTCAAACTAACTTTTTAAGTATCTACTGATTCTTTATCAAGTAGAGAAATATTACAAAATGTGTACAAAGAAACAATACTTGATTTCAATGTAACGAGTCTGCAGGCCAAGTAAATTTTGGCAAATGCAACATTATTTATAAATTGAATATCAAAATTCAAACTTTTATACCACAACATATGCATGAATCTCTAGAATAGACGATTTTACTTCTGCTAAACAAGAGTTGTATAATAAACGCATAAATCATCTTGTTATAACTGTATCATGTGATGATGACAACGGTGATGTTTAAGTTCGCTCATTGATATTTTATGTTAATGACTAAGCTATGCAATTCAAATTTGAACAAATTTTCTTAAATGCTGAACTATATTCAAAAGCAAGAATAGGTCTTTTTTAATGTCATGGGCTGCACTGAAGTACTTTGTCCATTAATTTTTAAAACTACCAAATCATGAGAAACTATGTAAATAAATTGTCATTTTCGTTAAGTTGTTATTTGTTACGTTGTTTAATTAAAATAAAAAAAATAATTTCATAAAATTATTTTCATTTTAGTCGTCTTATTTTGTGTATTCATCCCACCTCAAAGAGACATTTGAAAACAGTTGAAATAGGGAAAATAAGTAAAGTATTCCCTATATAAATTTCCAATTAAAATAAATGCCTTTAATTTTACACTGTACTTAAAAATTTGTATAGAGCATTATTTAAAAAAAAACATCGAATATGTCCATAAAGGGTAACATTAAATTAGATATAATAGATTTTAGTGGGTACAAAACACTAGTACACACCCAATGCATTATAATTTCTCGAGAATAAGTCAAAAAAACTTAATCAAATATACCAAAAAGGATGGGTGCAGACAGGTAGCGTGGGAAACTCCAAATGACATTCATGTAATCCCTACAAATCCAGTCGTTAGTTCTCATACCCACACCCAAAAGTCAAATTTTCTCAGTGTTTAGCTTGGCCCTAAAGCGAACTAGTTTAATTTCATAAAATACAGCAATCCGCGTATAGAACCAACGCCTTCAGGTTCCACCTCCCAGAAATGTACCATGTAAACATTTGGTGCTAATTGAAATGCAAATTCGCATTAGAAAGTACACTGAATGCCTAACACAACCTTTTAAGTTTGAATGGATTTTTAAGAGGACAGTTTACCACCGTCCTTTAATACAGGGACATGTGGCGGGTGGCCCTCTACTACAAAGGGGCACAATTTGTCAATGTTTCACGTCAGGGATGGGCACAGAATGGACTCGTTTAAGCGGAAAATGAGCTGCTTTCAAAATGGTTTTGATGGGAAGGTAATTGCCCATCTCAACAATGTTACAACTGGGTTTGGAGTTAGGGCCTGGCCATGAGACCAAAGGGGCCTCGTGTTCACGTTAAGCCGAAGTTTTCAACAAAATCAAGAATTAAGGGGAGTCCGTGCAACGCGCTTCACTGCTAATAAGGTAGGGGATTAAGGGTGACAACGAGAGGCAGAAGTTCATTTTGGACCCAAGTTACTTTGACGGATTACTAACGACGAGTCGATCCCACATGACAAAACGTGAGACACAAACTGATCTTTTTCAACGAGGTATTTGGGACCTTCCATAAAACGAGTCTTCGTTACATTTGTTTATAAAGTAATTGAAACTTGCATTTTCGATGCCCCAGAAATATATTTTTTATTCCATAGAAAGCATCGAAGGCAACCCAAAACATTTCCAGTAAATTTGTTTAAAAACAATTAAGTGTGTTTTAAGGATTTCAAGGAATCCTCTTACGAAAAATTAATACAATATTTTTTTTTTCAGAGAGTCTACAGATTTTTCGTAAGAATATGTTTTTTATACAAGTTTTTTGGGTTTTTTTTATAAAGGATTTACCCGACTATCGGAAATTTCCAGACAAGGATAGGAAATTTGCATGTTTAAAACGATTTTCAATATAATTCCCGATTTTCGAGGCTGCTGGACACATTGCATGGCCAAACATGCAGCTATGATTTTGATAAGCAGAACATGTTTTGCAGAATATACTTTAGAATATGTAATAAGACTTTTTAAACATCTTGTATAATATACAAATTTCGTTACTGAGACTTGTGCCAATAAACTCCCTGAATTTTTCAATTAATTCGTACATACACATTATTTGGGTATTGCCACTTATTAATATGTAAAATTACATCAGATCCTAAATATTATGATAAATATGGTAGCCATACCCACACTATGACACTTTCAAAAAAGGTTCCAATTACTCACCTCCCTAATTGTGTACTTTCCACTAAACAAACTAAACCTTTATGGAAGGCCCTTTAGAGAGGAAAATTGAGGAGGAAGGGCAGATGGCTTAGTCTCATTGTTACTCCTCGCGAGTCATTCTGATACAGTATCACAGTTAACAATGCAAGGCGGCATTGCCAAGAGGCAAAGGAACAATCGCCAAGTTTTATCTCAGATGGATAAGGGATTGGCCATCAGGCTCCGATCCCATTGATTCGTTGCCCAGAAGTGTGGCAGAAGTCTTCCCCCACAATCAACAACCCTTTTGACACGATTCCAGGCAGATCCCGGTCCATGGCCTTGCGGGTTAACTCTTACAATATCTTCATCTCAATTACCACAACATACTTGAAAACAAGTCCTCCCAGTGCACAGCTGGACACTGTGGCGGATTATGGGGTGACTTCTGACAAGAGTGAAAGTGCCGAAATTTCCAAGCCAAAGAATAGTCAAGGCTAGGTTCTTGAGAAGCCATGCTTCAATGACCCATATTCACAATGAAGGCAGTAATCCATATCGATGGGTAATGGGAAACTTACAAAAAAAATAATTTGTCAAGAGAATTACCATCAGAATTCGCTAATTCTAACAAATATCCTAAACGACAATACTATCTTGGCCAGACTGAATTGATTAATGAAGGTGTTTGAGGGGAAAAAAAACAGGTTCTACTGAGAACATTTTGCTTGCTTCAACACAAACTTATCATTGTAATGTTGTTTTTAATTGATTTATTTATCTAATGTGAAGGCAAAACTAGTAAATTTACAATGTATGCCACACTTAAAAGCAATTAAAATACAAAAATATAGGTATAAAATTCAAAATAAAAGCGCAACATACATAGATGAGAATCTGAAATCTAAGTATAGAAAGCCGGGTCTCCACCAAGGCATACATGTACGTAGTATATGCACGTTTTTTGCAAACATATGCAAAAACGTTTGCCCTTCTTGTTTGTTTCAGCCGCCATTTTGTAAATATATGTAAATATCAAAATTGTGCACCTATTAAATGTCTTTAATAGCTGTACAATTTTGATATTTACATCTACAAAATGGCGGCTGAAACAAACGCGGAGGGCAAACTTATTTGCATATGTTTGTAAAAACGTGTTTATACGTGCATGTACCGGCTCTCCACCAAGATCTTGGTGGAGAGCCGGCTTAATAAAATTTTTGATGTGTGGGCAATGGACATGCTATTCGATTTTAGGACATGTACTATATTTCTAAGCTTACTTGAACTGGCGATTTTTAACACCTAGACTTTGGGACATGGCCTTGAAAATGGAAAATAGCGGCTTCATCAGCTCAGATGAATGACATTAAATGCCTATGGCATATAATCTCATGACATTCCATACAACTGCTAAAGTTCATGCAGCCACCACCTACATACGTGACATAACGTTACCTGGTGTATACCAGCTAGATAATTTGTCTATTATTCGGACCCAGTAGCTTATTAAGACTAAATTGAAACCCTTTAAGTTGCGGGTATGTCGGAGGGGGGGAAGAGAGGAATTATCCATTTGTGTTCCATTATCAGGGAATACAATGTCTATTTTCTTTATGTCATAAGCTTATGATTTAAATTCACTCGTTACTGTACACTTAAATAAGTGGTGAACACTGAAGGTTATAGATAGTGATCCCTTATTATGTAACTTGCAGATCGAAATCTTTAAAAATGGCTGCTCAGCATGCAGCCATGCATGATGATGTAAAAATTTGGCTTGGATTAGACTCCACAAACAAACAAACTCATTATTACTTGAGCATTATTTATAAAGAATAAATCATCGGTATAATAACTAATAGCTAGCCTGCCAACTACTGATTACTAAACGTAAAAAAAAAATTACCTTCACTTGAGACATCAACTCAGCCACCGCTAAACGACTGTGTCCACTGCAACTTAAGGCCGATTCACATTTGTATGTTTTAACTATGCTATGCCGTAATTATGCTATTATGGCATGCCATCCCCTTACACATTTCTATTATGCAAGCTATTATATTATGCATTTCTATTATGCAAGCTATGTAAGAACATAAAAATGTGTAGGGGGATGGCATGGCATAATAGCATAATTACGGCATAGCATAGTTAAAACATACAAATGTGAATCAGCCTTTAGCGAAATAGTTTAAATAACAATTAATAACCATGGTGCGAAACACTTAATTTATGCATCCCAAGGTCATCCTAGGGAAATAATGGTTGTTAACTACAATTTAAGACGAGTTCCAGGTGCGAATTGAATAACTCATTTGGGGTGATCCATTAATTATGTCACACTTTTTTGCCTCTTTTTGAACACCCTCCCCCCCCCCCACCCTTTTGTCACAATTGTCACAAATTTTACTACACCATATTCATAATGATGTCACAACCATTCGATTACCTCCCCCTCCCCCAATTATTTTTTTAATAATTCCATATTCTTTTATAATTTGATCGGGAAGAAAGTTTTAAGGGCGTCTGGTACCCTATGTATTTCAATGGGTAAAATTTGCACTTCACTTAATTTTCATAATAAAAAAGTTTCAATAAAATTAAAAATGTATACACATTAGCTTTAAGACGTATACAAGGTCTTGTTATATTTATTTTTCGATTTAAATTGTTAATTTTTATTAAAATAACAAATTTT